>SKCR01004847.1:0-71611 GCA_019454045.1 Zanthoxylum bungeanum | reverse complement strand
CTTATAGTCGGCCATGCTAACCCTAGGTATATAAATAAAAGAGAGAGGATTTAGAGAAAAACAAGATATCAGAGCAACCTTTGAATGATATAGCAAAACTAAGGTATTTTTCTTTATTTTTTAATTTGGAAAATTATTTCTTATGCTCTAATAATTTACATATGATGCTGTTATAATTTTTCCTCTCTTGAATATGTGTTGAGATTGTTGGATTCTTGATAAAATGAATACATGCATGTGTAGTGTTTAAAGTAAGCCTAATTAGTGTAATTTATGTTTATTTTGGTTATTTGATAACTTGTTGTCATTCTAAAGTTATTATACCACTCAATAATGATTTAGAATTATTCTTGAGTTATTTCATGGTAGTGAGACTTGATTGGTATTGGAGAGTTTGGATTAAAGTGTGAGTTTTAGTTAATTTTGGTTAATTTCGATAATTTGATTAATTGAAGAAATTATGGTTTATGCGTAAATCAAAATTAAGGTTTTTTATATTGTATGTAAATTGATATTTGATGCAAAAATCATTTTGCTAGTGATTTGGAATCACCTAATTGTGTATTTGACAAAATATGATCAAAATGCAAAACTTTAATCCTTGGCATAATTTTCAAAAATTTGGAGACCAATGTGCAATTCTGATTTTTCAGTATTGGGGGATTAAAGTAAATTAATTTATTTTAATAATCCAAGAAATTAACAAAACCGTAAAATCACCAACATGACCAAATTTAGCTACTTAAACCCCAATTTAATTAAATAGTACATAAATAATTACGGCCCAAATAATTAGTATAAAATAAACCACCAAACAAGCAAAAAAACTCAATAACAAGACCATAATAGCATGGGTCTGATTAATTTAATTAAATCAGTCCATGTTACACTTAAACATGACTTAAAGAAAACAAACTAAGTAAATAAAACTAATCTAAGTTTATTTGCAACAATATACGCACGCCCATAGTAGACTTGGTTTTCAAATTTATTAATCTATATCTTGCGCAATCTGAAACAAATGAAAAAATGATGGCTCCTCTTGTGTTGTGCATTTCTTGAATGTTGAAATAGTGCTGGAACAGGATATAGTGTAGTCTCCCAAGCTGCTGTGAATAAATCCTTGCATACCTTATCTGAGCTTTTTAATCTTAGACCTTGTAATAGGCCCAATTGGAATTTGTAAAGGATCTTTAATTGATTGCACTTCAACTTTAACATTCTGAATTACATTAGGTAGTTTAGACAGCTCACATGGAAATACATTAAGGAAGTCATCCACTATTGACATGAATGGAGTTTGTCCAACGACAAAATACCCCAAATTTCTCTTTCCCCAATACACCTTAAGAAGAGGGCTGAGTGATCCTACACACGAACTAGCTTGAAATACCAAAACTTCTCCTCCCTTCAAATAGAGTGTAACTTTCTTACTGTAACAATTCACTACCGCTCGATATTTAGATAACCAGGCCATACCAAAGATCACATCAAACTGACACATAGGTATTATAATCAAATCAGTTATCAACCTACGGTGTCCAATAATCACACGATAAGACTTGCACACATTGAATACTATTGAAGCACTACCCATTGGAGTATTTAAAATTAAAGGTGTATTAAAAGGCTCTCCCTCTATGCTGATTAAAGAAACAAATGATGCAAATATAAATGAATGTGTTTCTCTTGAGTCAAACAAAACATGAGCCTTAAGTATAAGAGCTAAGAATCACACCGTTAACCACGACTACTTGTAGGATTATGTGCTTGTCAATCACCTTTCTTGGTAACTTTCCTACTTTGTTTCTTTGCATCTAAACTTTTAAACTCCCCATATGTTCAGTTCAATTCATCTTCCACTCTCTGTGCTGCATACAACAACTCCATAAACTCAAAAAAATAGATAAGCATAGAAAAAACGAAAATAACCTTATTAAATTTTTGGGTTATTACAAAGCCTTATTTTTTTATTTTTTTTTTTGGAAACGTTGGAAACCCCGCCACCAAACCACCCATTCTGGGCCGTGGCGCAGGTAAAACCACCGGCTTTCCAGGCTCTTACAAGAAATATACCCCCTGGATTCGAACCCAGAACCTCAAGGTGAGATCCTGGACTCTACAAAGCCTTCTACTAAGCTGGTTTCGCAAGTTAATTCGTGGGACCAGTCCGTGGACCCAAGGTTTCCATTATTGAAACCTTATTGTAAACAAGAGGATTTTCATCAGATGATTTTTACAAAGTTGATAAAATTAAGTTCTTAACGACTTAGGTAGGTTTTTCAAATCTGCCCGTACATATGTTGCTGAACTCACCTAATAGGAGAATATTTTTATTTAATTTATTCAAATCTTCCCATGCGCGCCCATATTCATAGTTTAGGAAAAGTAAATAATTACTAAGTACATTTTTAACTGTAAAGCTTTTAAAAATAAGCTGCAAAAATACAGTATAGCAAGTAAGAACACACATTTTCAATTATTTTAGTCACTGACTCCTCTTACATTCAAACTCAAAGACTACTCAATACACAGATAGGCCTTGCAGCCATGCAGCAGATCCATCTTACCATAAAGATAACAGACTAATTCACATTTCAGATGACATAAAAAGAAAAGTTTTATCCCTTCTTTTTGGTCAACAAAGTTAAAAAAAGACCTAGACAAAGTTAATGAAACCCAGCAGTTGCAGTTGCAGTTGCAGTTGCTGCTTCATTTTTGGGTAGGACAATATCCAGGGACGGTGATGGGAGCATGGCCAGTGCCACGATACCACTTGCGGCAGCGGCGACTGCTCCTGCAATAAAAGCCGGCAAGTTTCCACCTCCAAATAGGGCATCAAAGGGTCCGCCAAGTAATGACACAACCATCTGTTCAACAATAACAATTAGAAATTAAATGCATTAATCCATGCCCGTCTCACCTAAACCTTTCTCCGTTATTAATAAGAATAAAGCGCATATATATACCTGTGGCATAACTATTGCAAGATTCAAAACACCCAATGAAAGCCCTGCATATAAATTATTCAAATAAATTAGTAAGTACTTGTAAAATTTATTCACAAACAATTTTTTATTTTCTGAGAGAGAATTAATTACCTTGACCAGCAGTAGAAGTTCTAGAAAATATGGATGCCATGGCAAAAGGAACGCTGAAAGTAATCTGCACAGTTCATATCCATCCATCAATATAACTATTACTACACACTTTTATTGCCAACAATATCATTTATTTCAATTTAATTTTAACTTTTGGCATTATGTTACAAAAAAAAAAATTATATAGAAAATAATAATTATAAGATAAGATCAACAGTTCAAATGAAAAAAGTGGCATTTGATCCATTTATGACTTATGAGAGTGCATTAAATTTCCTTATAAGTTTCTTTTTTTTTTCTTTTAGCCTAATAAAAAGTTAATATCAAATTCTAACTTTTTGAGTATTATTATTATTATTATTATAAGCATCCAGTATCTTCCCATTTTTTATTTAAAAATATAAAAAAGAAAAAGAAAAAGAAAAACATCATCATTTTGGGATTAGATACTCAATGATAATGCTAGCAAAAGTGAAAATATGTAACATGCAATCCCTTAATCGACCGCTCAGACACAAATTTCAATAAAAAAAGGATATCACAATAAAGTTTTTGACTATTCATACTATCTACTAGGGATACTAAATTACTATTTTAAATTGCTATTCTGTATTTAAATTAACAATAATATAATGATGGTGTAAAATATATTGTTTTGAACTGATAAAATCATATTATGTCATAATTATTTTAATTAATTAAAAAAATATTAAATTTTTAATTTTTAATTTTTTATTTAAAGAAATGCGAATTGATTCGTTTATTTTAACCGATTTTCTAGAAGTCCGATTTTAAGATTTAAACGGACCGAACTCACGTTTGATTCCTAGTTCGACCGACCGGTTGAATCCTCAAAAAAATAACATGTATTCTAGTCATAAAAAAAAATTGATAAAAAAATAAATAAATCAGAAAAAATCAATTTTGTATACCTAAGATAGATTTCAATAGATTATTACTTCTTTTTTTTTTTTTTTTTTAAACTTGATAAAATAAGAAAACCTTAAAAATGAAATGAGTGAAAAACTTACGGCTTGAGGAACTCCCAACACAGTGAAGATAGCCAACGCGCCAACTTTCACACCAACCGGCGGCGGCAAGATATGGGTTGCGCCGCTGGTTAATGTGACGGACCGCCGGTTCGACTCGGCCAATTTGGTAATCAAAAAAGTCAAACCCAAACAAAACGCCAATAAGAAATTAACATAGGCCCAAAGCCTCTTCACACCACCAACCACACGCGCCAAGACCTCAACGCTTAGCGAAGTAAACCCCAAAACGACAGCGTTTAGCATCAGGCCCAAAGCCCCAGCTCTCACCCCGTTATTATACGCCCTGAGTTCCTCTGCATCGCCCTTAGAGCTTCCCCCGTACACCTCTCTCCCCATCCAATCAGTGTCGAACAACAAGAACGGGAACCACGCAATCCAATTCAATGCCGTCACCAAAAGTAGGACCCACATAGGCTTTTGCAAGCCCTTCAATGCACCAAATATTTCGCCGAAAAACGGAATCTTTCGCGACGGTCCAGTTGTTTTTTCTTCTTCGCCGGCGATTTCTTCGAATTTTTTCTCCGTCACGTAACTAAGGGCTACGATCGTTAGGGTTAGTAGCAGAGCAATAGAAAGGAAGAAGCAAGTTTTCAAATTTGCGCAATAAACGTCGCAGGCTTTCGACTTCGTGAACGGAAACATGTAGTACAAGTGAGTGTAGGAGCCGGCGGCGAAGCCGAGAACATTACCGACGGCCATGAAGAAAGAGAAAAACGAGTTAGCGGTTCTTGTTTTTCTGTTGCTGTTGCCGGAGAGGTCGGCGAGGAGCGCTCTGCATGGGCCTTGTAATGTGTTATTAGCGACGTCGAGGATCCAAAAGCCGATGACGAAGATGACGATGGCGCGGGTTTTGACGGTATGAGCGAGGGAATCGCCCATGAGGTAGCCTAGGTCGGCAGCGAAGCCGATGAGGAAGACGGCGACAGCGACGAGGAGGGAACCGGCAGCAATGAAGGGACGGCGGCGGCCGAAACGGGAGGTACAGGTGTCACTATGGAAGCCGACAATGGGTTGAACGAGCATGCCGGAGATAGGGCCGCAGAGCCAAATGAGGGAAGCCCATTTGTGAGGGATACCGAGTAGCTGAACGTAGGGGGTCAAAAGAGAGAGCTGTAGGGCCCATCCAAATTGCACCCCAGCGGCTATGGAAGCCACCATTATGATCTTTCGCAAAGGCTGTTGCTGCTGCAGCTCAAATAAGGATTCATTCTTTGTCGTTGCTGCAATGCCTGCTTCAGTACACTCCATGGCTCTAATTTTAGTGATGAAGCAGGTGATGTGAATGAGAGAATTTATAGCAGAGGTTGCAGATATCGGTGCAACTGAAGACGTAGTGGAGTTGTGCCCTTATCCACTTTTGATCTTTGTTGTCTCACTCTTACTAGCATTAACACTGTAATTATTTCCACGTGTACCATCACCGTAATAAATTTCACATCTTCTTTATAAAAGTGTAGTCAATGAGTTCGTTCATTAGTCTTCTTTATAAAAGCTTTTTTCTTTTCTCTAATGTTATAGATTTTTATTTCGGTTTTTGTTGCTGTTTGGTTGTATTTTCAAATTTGATGAGAGTTTTTGGAGATAAAAAAAAAATTTATTTTATCTCTATCGGGAGATGTTCAAATTTTGAGGTTTTAAAAGTAGAGATTATAAAGTTTTTTTAATTAAAATTATATAAAATATTCTTATTTTATTTTATAGTCTTATTTCATTCCTTTTATAATATAATTTTAAAAAGCTTGTATGTTAATATAATTTTATTTTTTAATAAAAAATTTCATTAACAATTAAAAAATTATAAAAGCTCTGATTGTAGAAGATGCTTGAGTTGAAGGCTCCATTTGATATAATTTTTCAAATAAAATTTTTTCAAATAGTGTTTTTTTTTTAATGGAGCTTCTAGTAGTAAAACTTTAAGCAAGAAAATAAAAATTAGTTTCTTGGTTGTTAATGTGAACTTTTTATTAAAAATAGTAAAATTACCTTAATAAATAACATTTTTATTATCGAAATTATTCCATATCTATAAGATATTTCTAGCTTAATGATATGCTAGAATAAAACGTCTTATAATTGGCATAAAATGCTTGAAATATAATAATATTTTCATTAATATAAGTTTATTTTATCATAATATTCCATATCAACAAGATTTTTGTCTAAATGATAAGTTGGAATAAAACAACTTGATTAATATACAATTAAAAGTTTGTGTGTGTAATATTATTTTCATTGAAATAAGTTTTTTACTGGTGAAGATGTGTAAGATTGATCGTGATTTTATAAATGTAGCAAGCAAGCGCAGGTATCGCTCGAATAATGTAATGAAAAAATATCAGATACCGTATCCACAGGGATTTAATACTTATCTTATTAATATTACGATTATCTTAAACTAAACTATTAAGAAAGATAATTGATTCAATGATTTTAATTAAAAAGTCAATAAAAAGCAAATGACACACATTGGGAAAACCTTATAGATAGAAGAACCGAATGTTGCAACTTCACCTAAGCATGCACATAATAAGTTCATGCACTTTTCATTCAATTGAGTTGTTGTTACTTATTATTAATTTAGAATACTAAATTATTCACAAGTCTCTTTCGATGGATATGTAAATATATTCAGAATAAATCAATTAATTATATGTATATGTTAATTAAATTAAATCGAATTCTTTAAGGCCAGGTTCAAATCTTGGCTACGCATGTTCTACAGGTATATGTTTATCCTGATGGGAAATCTATTCAACGAATAAATTACACGATATTATTCGCACGACTAACCGAAATTCCCTCTATTGAGTTCCTAAGGATTTAGCAAGATTATTTTATTATTGGCCAGACAAATAAAATATGCATTCAAATCATAGAGAATAATAAATAATCAATAATAAACCACAAAAGAATAAAAATATGCAATTCAATTAAATATCATGCTTGAGATTCATTACAACCCTAAATTTAATGAATTAGTTACTCATAATATTCAATAAAATAAGGTAATCATTAATACAAGGGAAATAATGCATAAAAATAAATTTAGAGATAAAAGTGAAGAAAGAAACTCTCGTTTACAGTGTTTGTCTTTAAACTCCAACTCTGATTGATGCACTTATTTTTTTCCTTAATCTAGGTGTTCTTCTATGCTTCATAGGCTCCAAAATACGTTATGAGACTTTTTTAGATTTTGAGACGAACTGGTGCTTATATAAGAGGTCCAGTGAGTGTTACCTACTTAAAAATCGGACACAGGGCAAACTGTGGACAAATTTCCAGTGTTGCGACGTGCATTTGCGCGTCGCGACTCTCCTTAGCAAACTAGGCGCGCGTCGCGACTCTCATTCCTTGGAGTCGCCATGTGTTCAAATCGATCAAAGCAAAAGACGTTTTGGTCACAAATTGTGAAGGGGTGCGTCTCGCTCGTCCGGACGCTCGTTTTGACTCTGAATTTTTCCTGATTTGCTGTGTATCTTGTCATTTTCATCCTTAATTAATTCTGTTGAATCGTGATATTATTTTGACATATAAAACGCACCCAATACACATCAATTCACTCATAAAACTCGAAATCACCCATAAAATATTAAGATAAAGGGGCCGGAAATAAAGGGATATTAATCGCTCATCACACCCCCAAACTTAACATTTTGCTAGTCCTTGAGCAAAACAAAAAAAAAATTGAAAACAAATAAAATAACATAAGGCACTTTCGTAGGGATCACAATAGTATTTAGAGTGTATGCAACAAGCCTTTAAACCCATCAGCGGACCTAATGGACGAGTTATAGTCTCGTGAGGGCTTGTAGCGAAGACACCCACAAACCTCATTTAACCCACATACGCAATCATGCAAAAATAAGAAACATATAAAACAGTCTTAATAGTTACACATAATATTGTCCTTAAAGAATGCTTACTAATGAAATCAAATAACCTTCAAAGTACCCAACGCAACTCAAATCCAAGTTCTTAAATAACTCATCTAAGTCAGACTCATAGTGTGTGTGTGTGTAAAGGTCTGGTCACAGCTCAATTCCTAAGTAAGCCAACTAAGTGATTTTGTCTCAAGATTGACATCCGATGGGTTAAACCATCCTACATATCTCAAAAGTGATATGTATTTGCCTATTAAACTCGATATGATATGATTTCTCTTTTTATTTATCTTTGAACTCACCTACCCTTTAAGATAGCATTTCTCCTCATGATGGTTCTAATACTCGCCCATTGGTAGCTTTACGTTTATCGGTTATAGGTGGTTTATTTTTTTAAGTATTTGTTCTTTTCAGGTTTTTTTCAAAAGATTTTTGTTTCTTTTCTTTGCTAGCCATACCACATATGATAAATAAATTTAAATAGAGATGAATATCTAAGAAAAAAGTCATTCATCTTCAAATAATTTCTTCAACTAGTCACTTTGTCAACTACCTAAGCTCTTATTGATAGAGACCTATTATTAAGTGTTTACGAGTCAAACCTAGATCACCTACTCAGGTATCAAATAAAAGTTAATTACGCACTTATCATTTCTAAGATTTCATCTTAAAGCAAGCAAACTCATCATTAGACTTATACTTTACTACCTAGGACTTAAATTATTATTTTTTGATTTTTTTGTTTTTTTTAATATAACAGGAACTAATACTAATATACACACACCCCCAAACTTAAAATTTGTATTTTCCTCAATGTAAGATCAACGTAAAGAAATAAAAAGAGAGGAACAACACTACTGTGTATGGAACTAATACTAATATACACACACCCCCAAACTTAAAATTTGTATTTTCCTCAATGTAAGATCAACGTAAAGAAATAAAAAGAGAGGAACAACACTACTGTGTATGGAGTTGATCAGACTCATGCTGGTCAGAATTTCGCTACTAGGGCTGCTTGGGTTGTGTTTGTACCTGCATAAATGTTGGAGTTTTAAGCGGATTACCCGGGTAACGCAGCGGAATGCGCGAAAATCAAATTTTTCGATTTCTTTAATTTTTCTTGGGTAATTAAAATAAACTATTTATTTTAATCACTCAATACTCAAAACAGAACATTAAACCCAGAAATAATAATTTCAGTAAATTACCGTAAAGCCCCAAAACTTTCAATTTTCATCATTTTAGTCCTAAGTTTTTCAAAACAAGCTTAGGTGATTTCCAATGACAACCAAAATGATTTTTACATCAAATATACATTAAAAACAGAATTCTGAAAAATTTTCCAAATTTTTCAGTAATTACTAAAAGGCCCCAAAACTTTATATTTTGATCATTTTAGTCCTAATTTGTCAAATACATAATTAGGTGATTCCAAATCACTACCAAAATGATTTATACATGTCATACATGTCAAAATACATTAAGAAATCGAAAAAACATATTTTATTGAAATTACCGAGAAACCCACAAACTTTGTATTTTGATCATTTTGGTCCAATCTTGTCAAAACAGCTTAGATAATTTCCAATCAATTCCAAACTGATTTATATATCCTATATACATCAAAATACACATATATATATATGAAAATCCCCAAATTTTGGTTTAGGTTAAGAACCCTAATTTCTTAATTAATCAAATTAACCAAAATTAACACAATCCAACACTTTAATCCAATCTCTACAACATCAATCAAGTCTCACCACTTTGAAACAACTCAAGAATAATTCTAGGTTATCATTGAGTGGTCTAACAACTCTAGAATGACAATCAAGTCATCTAATGACCAAAAATGTGTTTATTAACCATTAATAAGCAAACTTTGTTTATATACATGCATACATCTTTCATTCAAGCTTCCAAACATCTTATTACAAAACAAGAGAGTAGAGAAACATGTACACATCATATAT
Source organism: Zanthoxylum bungeanum (assembly GCA_019454045.1). Taxonomy (NCBI): domain Eukaryota; kingdom Viridiplantae; phylum Streptophyta; class Magnoliopsida; order Sapindales; family Rutaceae; genus Zanthoxylum; species Zanthoxylum bungeanum. Next base: position 61,601 of record SKCR01004847.1, on the reverse strand, counting down.
TTTAGGTAAGAACCATAGAAATATTTTTTCTATACAAAGAAAGTTAGAAATTACCTATTAATCTTCTGCAAGTTTTCTTTGATTTCTTCTTAACTCTTTTCATTTTCTCACAACTCTCTTTCTTTGTAAACTTTGAAGGCTTAGCATCAAGTGTATCAAATGAAAAAAGAAACCCTTAAATATGTAGGGCTTGGCCGAAACCCTAAGGGGTATAATTGTTATTTTGTTTCAAATTTATATTAATAAATTAAAGCTAAAGTTACTTATTCAATTTGAACACTTCAACATTAAATGAGTTCTAACAAGTGAACCAATCAAATTAATCCACCTTTAAACTTAATCATGACATTAGATATTTATATTTAATAATTTTAATTATTTAACAATTAAATAATTAAATAATTAAATAATTACTAAATCTAAATATCTAGATATATGTATTATATTTACACTAAATATTCAAAATACATATATTTATGGCATGTGTCAAATACTTTATTTGACAATTAATTAATGTGTATCTAATAAAATCATGTATTAAATTCAAATACACATTAACTAAGAAATGGCCGGAAAAACCTTTAAGCATGTATCTTTTCGTTTAACCGTTAAACCATTTATAAATAATCAATATTATTTATAAAGTTGCCCTAATGCTCTATGAGTATGTTTCATTAGTGAGACTCTCTAGATTCAGGCATATCCGTCACGAAATCTAATTTCATGTCCATAATCTACCCACCCATAAATTATGACGACACAAATAAACTCGCTAAATCAAACAGGTCGAGGTCATCGCATACGTATAATCTCTCCGTCACAGGTATTCGGATTATTCTAGAGATATAGATATTAACGTCAAATCTCTATAGGTATAATCTCGTCGACGATTCTATTAGCAATATCTTAAATAACACTTAGAACTTACTTCTACAGTGTACCACGGGCCCATGGATTTAACATATTGCTAATTCCATAATGAATACATATGATCTGTACACAGAAATGACGGATCCTATCTTGATACGCACATGATATCATGAGAATCAGTCCACACCCAACGAACATGCAGAGGTCTGATCTAAATAGATCGGTGACATGACTGTTGTCAAAGTGTAGATGATATCTCATATATCCACAGTTGTATCTCAAGTCGAATGACCACTATGCTACTCAACCCGAGAAAATTCTTATTGACGTTGGTGTACCATCTATTAAGAAACTTTAGTGAGTCGTTCAGTGTTTATCCAATATAAATACCTACATGTCTATACGAGTCTCCCAAGACTCATGGTTCATTGGGATAAACCATTGGACCAAGTCTCGATATACGACATGTACTGGTCTCAGCGGATTTAACTTACTGACCCGTGTTAGTAAATCTTGACCAGGAACTTTATTTGAGAATAAACAACTTATAGTGGCGCTTCCCAATGTCTATTACAAACTATTTTGTAACTGCGCACTGCGTTGTAAATTTTGGGGTATTTGTCTAATATATACATATCACTAAATCATATTTAGTTTCAATCTAATCGCAATTAGATCGAATATGTATATAAAAATAAGAGGTGCTACCATAAATAAGTAATATTATGGAAAAATAAATTATTCGTATTCATGAATCGGACATAAATACGATCCAGATTGGTACTCCGAGCACCAACCCTAACAATAAATAAACATGCAAACTATTAAACACGCAAATAGAAAACAAAATAAAATAAAACGAAAGTAAACAAAACAAAATAAAAAATAAATGTGTGGGTTGCCTCCTCGCTAGCACTAAGTTTAATATCTTCAGCCATACGTTCTCTGAAGATCTTTCTTCAAGGAGACTTCAATATGGCTTTGGATGTCCTAGATAGGATAGTGCTATGTGCATTACTGTTCAATCTCCTCTTCCAAAAATAAGGTGGCAAATAAAATTCTTTTCCACTCAATGGTCATGCCACATTCTTCAACCTTGTATCTTTATGGGGTCTTGAATGGAATGATAGAATGTCATGAGGTGTTGTATCATGCTTGACTTTGAATGGTTGTGCCATTATGTCAAGCTTATGGGTGGTATCGATGATGTTAGATTCCTCATAGTGTGATGTGTCCCCTTGTGTCATGAGATTTTCAATAGGCTTATACAATTGCTCTTGCCTAACTCCTTATTCCACCATTTCTTGATAGATGTACTTTTGAATTTCTTCGTTTAGCTCTTCATCAGACATCTGCACAATGCATGCCTCAAGATCTTGACAGGACACTTCAGTCTCTATATACGACTCTACCTCTATCCTCAATACGGTATCCTTGGGAGTCTTTTGATTCCATGGGTCTTCTTCAGTGTCACCTGACAGTGTCCCTTGAGGTATGTAGCTCTGATTATTGGCTAGTTGTCTTATTTGGTCTTCCGGTCTTTTCAAAGATGCGGCTTGGCTTTGTACCATTGCTTCCAATCTAACAATATTCTTCATGTTTTCCTTGTTCAGCTCGAAAGCAATTTTGTTCAACTCGGCCGTCGACATAAATAATTCATCCACATATGATTTTGATTATTGAGGAAATTCTTGAGCTTGTGGTGGGTAGAAGAAATATAATGGTTCAGTGGGATATACGAGGCCTTCTTTGTTGTGCCATGTAAACTTCTGATGGTTTTGCCACCCATGATTATAATTGAACGTGCCATGATCTCTAGGGTGGTTGCCTCCACATAACTCACACCTCATCATTGTGCTCTGAAAGACTTGAGCATATATCGCGTTACTTCTCTCTGATATCCATTGATAGTTGTTGGCCAGGACAACAGCCTCATAAAATTGGATAGTGTCTCACCGACATAGGGTGTAGCATCACCTCTTATAACTCTTAATGCCTCCATCGCCCAATGATACTCAATTACTTCGACCACATGAAATAAAAGAAAATTAAAAAGAAAGATAAAAAGAAAAATATTGGGGTGTTTAGCTAAGTAAGTAGATTATTATCCTAATATTAATAAAGAAAATAAATTAACTCCCCAACAATGGCGTGAAAAACTTGATCATGATTTTATAAATCTAGCACGCAAGCGCATATCTCGCTCAAGTAATACAGTGAAAAAATTTCGAATATTGTACCCATATGGACTTAATATTTATCTTATTAATATCAAGATAAACCTACTTAACTTAAACTAAACTATTGAGAAAAAGAATTGATTTGATGATATTAATTGAAAAGTAAATAAAAAATAAATGACACACATTGGGAAAACCTTATAGATAGAAGAAGTTAGGATTGTAACTTTACCTAAGCATGCACACAACAAGTTCACCCACTTTTCATTCAATTGGGTTATTGTTACTTATTATTAACCTAAAATACTAAATTTTTCACAAGCCTCTTTCAATAGACATGTAAATATATTCATAATAAATCAATTAACTATATGTATAGGTTAATTAAATTAAACCGAATTCATTAAGTTCGGGTTCTAATCTTGGCTACGCATGCCTTGCAGGTATATGTCTATCCTGAAAGGAAATCTATTCAACGAATAAATCACAAGATATTATTCCCACGACTAACCCAAATTACCTCTGTCGAGTTCCTAAGGATTTACCAAGATTATTTTATTATTTACCAGGAAAATAAAATATGTATTCAAAGCACATAGAATATTAAATAATCAATAACAAACCCCAAAATAAAATAAAAAATACAATTCAATTAAATACCATAATTGGGATCCATTACAACCCCTATATTTAATGAATTAGCTACTTATAATATTCAATAAAAATAAGCAAATCATTAATACAAGACAAAGAACGCATAAAAATAAAGTTAAGAGAGAAAAGAGAAGAAAGAAACTCTCATTTGTAGTATTCGTCTTCAAACTCCAACTCTAGTTGATACACTCGTTCTTGCCTTGCTTTAGGCATTCTTCTATGCTCTGGATGCTCTAAAATATATTATGATATTTTTTTTAAGTTTTGAAATAAATTGGTACTTATAAAGGAGGTCCATGGAATGTTCCTTATTTAAAAATTGGATACAGGACGAACTGGGGATGAATTTCTAGGATTGCGACGCGTTTGCGCATCGCGGCTCTCCTTGCCAAACTTGGCACAAGTCGCGACACGCTCAAATTGATCAAAGCAGAAGACGTTCTGGTCACAAATTATGAAGGGGCGCGTCTCGACGCGTTTTGCGTATCGGGATGTGCGTTTCGACTCCAAATTTTTTCTGATATGCTCCATAACTTGTCGTTTTCATTCCTAATTAATTTCGTTGAATCGTGATATTTTTTATCCTGTAAAATGCACCCAAAACATATTAATTCGCTCATAACACAAAATATTGAGGTAAAGGGACGGGAAATATAAGGATATTAACCGTTCATCAAAGATACTTCTAAATCATAATAAATTGTGGAATAAGGAACTTAATATTATACAATAGTTTGTATATATATCAACATTATTTTCATTGATATAAGCTTTTTATTATCAAAATTATTCCATATCTATAAGATATTTCTAGCTAAATGAAATATTAGAATAAAACGTCTTATAATTGACATAAAATGTTTGTAATATTATAATATTTTCATTAATATAAGTTTATTTTATCGTAATATTCCATCTGCAAGATTTTTTGTCTAAATGATAAGTTGGAATAAAACAACTTGATTAATATACAGTTAAAAGTTTGTATATATACTTAATATTATTTTCATTGAAATAAGTTTTTTATTAGTGAAGATGTGTAAGATACTTCTAATTATAAATCATAATAAGTTGTCGAATAAAGGAACTTAATTTTATACAAAACTTTGTATATATATCAACATTATTCTCATTAATATAAGCCTTTTATTATCAAAATTATTCCATATCTATAAGATATTTATTGCTAAATGATATATTAGAATAAAATGTCTTTTAATTGACATAAAATGTTTGTAAGTTTTTTAATCAAATTATTCCCATATCTACAAGATAGTTCTAAATGATAAGCCAGAATAAAAGAATTCATAGCTTTTCCATAACCAAAACTTAAGGTGTGATTATTACAATATTATTGTAATTAATGAAAAAAATGAACGCAGGTGACTTTAAAGTTTAAATGGATGAAATTAATGTTAGGGTAATGGCATGATTTGATATTGTAAGGTTCAGGATCTCACTTTGAGATTCTGGGTTCAAATCCAGAGAGTTCGTTTCTTATAAAAGTCTGGGATAGTCGAGAGTGTTACCTATTTTGTTTAAGTCCGGAAGAGGTGGTTAGCGGTAAGGTTTCCAACAATTTCAAAAGGGAAAAAAAAAGTAATGGGTACAGTATCAAATTGGAGAGTATTGAAATTGAAATAATGATCATTAAACTGAAACACGAGTCTTAAACTTGAAATTTTTAATATTAATTGAACATAAAATTTATATTAATTTTAAATTTAATGATTCTAATTTTAAATTTAATCATCCTATTTTTAATTTTAATGTCCAGAAGTAAGTAATAGCCTGACAGGTGCATTAACAGGTGCATTAACAAAAAGAAAAATCACTTTCTAGAGAGAATGTACAGCTCTCTCTCTCTTTCTCTCTCATTTTATAAGTTGACTTGTCCATGTAAAGTTGTCATCATTTTACATGATTGGTTTGTGACTGCATACATAAATTGATCAGAGTTTGTTGAGCATCATGGTCTACGCTGATGAGATGTACAATGTACACAGGATGGGGGAAATTTTCTTCGAAATTATTATCCAATTTGTTCATGTGTGAATCTTGTGATATGAACTTGCTCACTCCCCGAAGAAACTGCAATTAAAACTGAATTGGATGGAGATTCAGAGATTTTAATTCATTAACTCTAGAAGGAGCAGAGACTGAAGAAGAACCCCCCACTTGCTGAATGAGTTTAGTCTTATTGTATACACATTGGAAAACGTGGTTGCATTGCATATCTAGTTATTGCGACCATTGTTTTAAAATCAAACCGGACCGGTAAGATGAATTGGTCAAATCAGAAATCGACCATCAGTTCAGTCAAATTGAATCTTAAAATCGATGTGTAAAAAAATCATAATTGAATCAAAAAATAAAAAATATTTTTTTTATAATTTTTAATTGATTAAAATTATTTATTACATCATTCGATTTTATCCGTTCAATCATAACAGTTCAATCAGTCGAATTAGTAATCCATTGAACATTTTATATCATCGATTCAATCACTAATCCGATTTTTAAAATATTGATTACCACTTAAGTACCCATGACTATAGAAAAAAAAATACATTTACCCATCTAGGAGCAATTACCCACCATAAAAATGTTGTGTTATAACTTTATATGAGTTATTCTTGGATGAGATTATTCTCGCTACATAATTATTTGAGTTATCTAATTGTGTGATCAGATTAACTATTCAATCGATAGGTAGATGGTTCTGGTCTTTGAAGATCATAGGTAGATGGTGTATAAGATGGAAAATGTGGTTCAGTGAAATATGTTGGTTCATTATATGAAGGTCTCTGATAGTTCTGCCACCCCGAATTGTAGTAATGGTTTATGCTCGGGTGGTTACCATCACATATCTCACATCTCCCCATTGCGTTCTGTTGAGCAAATGTTGTGTTGATTGGTTCTGACATCCATGGATAGTTGTTGGGCTGGACAACAGACTTCAGAAAACCGGACTGCTGCTATCTGATTTGGGTTGTATCTTCACCTCGTAAAGCTCGTAATTCTTTTATCACCCAATGAAGATCCATTTTCAACCACCTGAAAAATAAAAGAAAGAAATAAAAATTACAGATAAAAATAAAGAAAATTAGATACAAGTAAATTAGATAGCTTCAAAATTAATAACTCAAGAAAAATAAGTCCCCGGCAACGGCGCCAAAACTTGATCGGTGAAATTACACACGTTACGCAAGCGCACATATCGCTCAAGTAGTATAAAAATATCGATCCCACGAGGACTTAATTTCTATTGTTGTTATTAATTATTGATTTTATTTATTTACAAGTATCTAATTGGGAAGAGAAGGGAATGATTGCTTGATTGGTTGATTGAATGTAGATTTGCTAAATAATAAATTCACAAAAGAAAATACTAAGGAAAATAAACAAAAGACATAAATATCTAGGATTGTGATTCCACACAATATTACTCTAAAGATGAATTGATTCTTTTATATATGTGTAATAAATCAGTTTGCTAACCCGGAACACGAATATATGTAAAAGCTTCTGCCGATGGTCAGATGCAAACACCCAAATAACCCAATTAATCATATGTCTATGATAGCCAAGTTACCTGAATTCATTAAGTTCAAGTTCCAATTGTAGCTACCCCCGCCCGACAGGTATATGTCAATCCTGGAAGGAAATCTTTTAAAGGTTATTTATCCTTAAGGGAGATCGTGAGCTATTGAATCTAAGGCTGAAACCTAAAATTCATTTTCCAATTTCATTTTAAGTTTACCACATCAATCTTATTGGTGATCAGGCAACATGAAGCATTAAGCTTAAGATTCAATAAACAAACTAAAGTATTACCCATAATATAATTAAATCAATTATTAAGCATGTTAATATTGTGCTTCATCACTTCCCTAGATTAAAAATAAAATGTTGGGGTTAGGGGATCCAGTTTTAGAAATCTCACTTTATTATAATATAGAAATTGTCAGTGTTACCCAATTAAGTTGAATCAGTCATAAAGACGATGTTATTATTTATCCATAAACCAGCCATATAGGCGGTAATCTGTTGGGTTTCTACTATAGTCCCGGGATCAATTTCAAGCAATGAAACATGTGTGAATACTCAAAGAGGTATGGCGGAATCATACTTACATTGATCGGCTTTTGCGATGCGAGGAACAACAAAAATCTCCAGGCTTTCCTTCCATGGTGCTCTCGTCAATGCCCCCATTTTTGTGCTCCATATGCTCGGCCAAGCTCCAAGCTTGGGTGTGCATTCCATGCCCACGGGTGGGTTTCCCTATCACCTTCATAAGACTCCTAATGTGTGCTAGCACTCGGAAAAACTTGCCGCAAATTCTTCCTTATTTCTTCTTGTCATTCTCGGCATTTGCCAAATTTTTGAGAAGAAAAGGCCCTTGGCCGAGAGAGTGAAGAGAGGAGAAGAGAGAAGAGTTTTTATGTTAGTTGGTTTTGATTTCCAAAATCAAATAAAACATATACCAAATTTTTGAATTTCCAAAGTCAAAAAAGGTACAAACATTAAAGGCATCCAACCACCACCATCAATCACTCAAAAGTGACTAGTTATCACATCACTCAAAGTGACCAGACATCACATCAATCAAAGTGACTAATGATTTGACGCTTGATGTGACTTGTGGGCCGCACTTGAATTCGAAATGCGAGTGGGCGCGCAAACACTCCCGGGCTCGGGTTTGCTAATTTCGAATTAACGAATTTTCCGTTGCGACGTAATTAAATCAAATTTAATTAAATAATTATGCCTAGCAAAATTACTATTCACGTCGCAAGCGAATTAATTCTAAATTAACTCGTTCGCCCGAATTAAAATCTAATTTTAATTCCGCGTCGAAATCCAATTTCGTATTATATATCGAATATATTATTTTATCGATTAATTCCAAATTAATCGTTTTCTCTCTTTAAATAATATTTTATCCCAGATAAAATATCTCCGTAATTAATCCTAGATTAATTTTCTCTCTCTTATAATTAATCCCAGATTAATAAAGTGTGAGTCATACGTCATCGGTGAATCTTCGGGAAGCGACCCATGAGATCCCCGGATATATTGGCAGTAAATCCGGTCGTCGGACTATCCGAACACGTACGTACCTAGTACTACATTTTTACTGATTTACAAGACATGGTTGGCTTCTAGCAAAGCATCGTGCCTACCCAATTCTCCAGAAATATTCTTATAGGAATATGTGATCTATATCAGGCGTAATATACGTAGTATTGCGCATTACGATCCAATATCGGATGTCACGTGCTAGGTCTGGGGCTGGAATTGTGTCTGCCCCGTACGAAGCACATATCGGATCTCTAGTAACTAGTCTCTATAATCGGATAAACATGACCTAGTCATAATATCCCGATAGCTGCAGCATAAAAGAGCACCAGTTCCCTATCCTACGTGATCATCATCTCCACTATGACTGGAGTGATACTTCCGTCTTGACATCACACCCAATACACTACGATTATCAATATACCCAGAAGAGGCGTACACAGAACCTGTTAAAGCCCTGGATGACTAAAACCAAAGTATATTGATTGTCGCAAGTATTAGCGGTGAAAGTCTCAGGTTAAGACCAAATACACCTACCCTGATTCGGACTTCCATAGACACATAGTCATACTACCAATGGAATTCTGAGGGTAGTACCTAAACTTAGGTATCTACGGTTTGAAACAACGACTCTCGTCCCGTTTCCGATTCGCATATTAATCTCAACTGAAGTCAGTATCATGCTTATCAGCAGATTCTGCACGCCAGTATATATTTATGTACCACATCCAATATCTAAAATCCAATTTTAATACTAGTAGTGAACATGTTTATGACAAACATATTTGAAATCGGAACCTTGTCCCGTCTTCACTTCCTTCATGTCTGCCTTGTCCATACGACAGTCACGCTTCAGTGACCCCGTTTGCCATAATTTAGGCAGACATCTTTTGATATGACATTTGTCTTCCTAGAAGATTATAATGATTTTGCCTTTGCCCTTTTTCCACACCCCATAAGCCTTTGGCCAAGCCTTGGCCTTCTGGGATGTCGAAGTAAGATACGTCTTGCGCTTCTTGCCTTATTGCAAACTCTGGCTTTGTATCCTTGAGTATAGGCATTAACTCTCCAAGAGTTTTCTATTGCAATTTGTACTTCTAAGATCTAAGGATAGATCTATGAAGATCCTTCAATTTCATTATCATACTATAATGATCTAATCCTTAGTTCTGACTAAGAAATTAAAGAGTCTTTATGACCGGCGTAAACACACACGTATAACGCAAGCGCACGTATCGTTCAAGTAGTATAAAAATATCGATCCCACGAGGACTTAATTCCTACTGTTGTTATTAATTATTGAATCTATTTATTTACAAATATCTAATTAAAGGGAGAAGAGAATGATTGTTTGATTGGTTGAAAGTGGTTTTACAAAATAAATAAATAAATAAAAAGACAAAAAAAATACTAAGAAAATAACAAAAGATACAAAGATCTAAGGTTGTGATTTCTTTTAATATCATTTAAAGATGAAGTGGTTATCTTAAAGTTGGTAATATATTGATTTATTAACCTGGAACACTAAATTATGTGTAAGCCTCTGTCGATGGTCAGACACAAATACCCAGTTTAACCCAATTGAACCATATGTCTATGTCAACCAAATTATCTGGATTCATTAAGTTTAAGTTCCAATTATGGCTACCCCCGCCCGACAGGTATATTCCTATCCTGTAAGGAAATCTATTAAAGGGTTATCTATCCTCAAGGAAGATCGTGGGTTATTAAGTTTAAGGCTGAAACCTAAAATCCCTATGTCTAGTTCATTTTAGATTTACCATATCAATTTTATTAATGGCCAGTTATTAAAAAAGTATTAAGATTAAGACTCAATAAATAAATCTTTATATTACCCAAATTATAATTTAACCCCTTATAAACCGGTGATATTAAAAGTCATCACAACCTCAGAAAACTAACACATAACTAGGACTAGTAAAAACATAAAAGTAAAAGACATAAAGTAAAAAGCTGAAAAATAAAATAAAATAAAATGCTAAGGTAAAAGGAATTACTTTTACTACTACTAATTTAGATATCTCCAATAAAATAATATATAAACTTGTGATAATATTACCAACCGACCATTCTGGCGGTATCCTGATTAAGTCAAATTAAGTCCAACCAGCCATTAAGGCGGAACCAAAAGTAAATTTACCAACCGACCAGTCTGGCGGTATCCGTTTAGTCAGGTTTAAACCAGATTAAAATTAAATTACCAACCGACCAATATATATAGCGGTATCCCTTATTAAGTCAATATTTTAAATAGTTAATATATTATTTTTACGGGAGATTAATCTAATAGTAACAGTAAAAGAATTACCTTTCACCCTAGCTGAAAAATTTACTTCAACATGGTGAATAGTAAAAACTGTAAAAAGTAAAAATTAAATTACTATTATTACAAAAAGTAATTAAAATTATTTACAAAACTAAAAATAAATAAAAAATAAAAATAAAAATTCTAGAGAGAGAAACTCTCTCAAGAGAGAGAAATCAAGAGAGAGAAAGGTCTGTGTAAAATTCTGAAATTCGCGCAGTATTTATAGAAATTTTTGTCACTGTTCGGGCGTCACGACGCCAAGTATCTCAGCGTCGCGACGCTGTATTTGTCGACGTGGCACAATGAGAAGGCGACACGTAGCAAGGCGGCTGACTGTACATGCGACACGTGTCAAGGCGGCTAATTCTTAATTATTGTGATGACGTCATTGATGACGTGGCGATGACGTGGCGCTGACGTGGCGATGACGTGTGTAGGCGTGTGTGCATTTGTCGGCACAATAGGATTGCGACACGTGGCGACACGTGTCAAGTTGTGATTGGCTGAGGCTGATGTGGCATGTTGACTCGGTTGACCTGCTGACGTGGACGATGATGTGGCATGACACGTGGCAAGGTTGACTTGTTGACCGATGATGTGGCTGATGACGAGGCGACACGTGTCAAGTCTGAGTGTCGGCAGCATATGATGATGACACGTGGCACGGCGCATGATAGCAGATCGGCTGTGATGGTGACACGTGGCACGGCGCATTTTAGCAAAGTCAAAACTTCTCAAATTTTGACCGTTGACCAGGCGCATGTTAGCAAATCCGGCTCACGCTGGGCGTCGCGGCGCGCTTTGTTCCAGAGTCGCGACGCGAAAAAGACGAAAATAACCCTGTTGACGCATTTTTGTCCGGTTTTTTCCCCAAATTGCCTCCAGTGCTGTCCAAACTTTATTTATCTGCAAGATAACAATAAAACAATCAAAACGTTCATAAAACTCAAGAAACTATACAAAATATTAAGTTAAATGAGTGGGAAATAGTGATATAAATACCACTCATCACACCCCCAAACCTAACATTTTGCTAGTCCTCGAGCAAAATACAAAATAAAATAACATAATAAAATTTAACTAAGCCACTTTCGTAGGGATCACGGTTACATTTAGCATATGCAACAAGCCTTTAAACCCCTAGGTGTCCCTAGTGGACGAGTGTAGTCTCGTGAGGGTTTACAGCAATGATACCCACAAACATTTTACAAAAGTAAAAAGGTATTAAAACTAATGCACACAAAAGCAAAAAGACAAGCGAAAAGAGAATAAAGAAAGAAAGTGACTAATCAGGTGAAAAATCTACTCCAAGTTACTAGTTGTTTTGTTTCTTTCTAAATTACCGAAAAGTAAATTCTCCGATTGTTTTTACCATTCTCCATATACACAGCCAACAAAATATTAATCATTTCATTTTTGCCCACAACAGTCATAAGTGCAGTTGATAAGAGAGTAATATTTTGTCCTAAAGTTCTATCAGATTTCACACCTTTTTGTAGCAATGGAATAATTTTTCTGATTTTTCTGATTTTTTTCTTTGATTTTTCTCTATTTTTATTTTTATACAATACCTTCCGTCTATGTAGCGAGCTTTGGGTCGGTGGCTCCCAAACCAGTTGGCTTTAGGGCACCAGGTGTTAAGACACCCCTACGAACTTAATTACTCAGACTTCAGATTATATATATATATTTTGCAGCATCTTCGATCCATGTAACGAGCTTTGGGCCAATGACTCCCAACCAGTTGGTTTTAGGGCACTAGGTATTAAAACACCCTTACAGACTTAATAACTCGGATCTCGGACGTTTTTTTTTTTTTTTTTTTTTTTTTTTTCATCACTATTTGAGATGCTTCCTCCAATTAAACTATAGCACGGAATATTACAAACTTTTCAATTTTAGCTCATGTCCGTATGTTTCCATGTAAGTTCATAATACCTGTCAACTGAACATAAGAAGATTCATTTTAGTCAGTTTTAAGGAGAATTCACAATTAAATAATTCAAAAGGAAATAAACAAAAATTAACTTATTTCAAAATAGGTTTGAGATACGTCTCAGGAGTGGAAATTCCTTACTCGGCTATCTCTTACCAATTTCACATTTTTAGTCAAAATAAAAAACACAAAAATGCAAAATATTTTTGTAATTTTTGAAAATTTTCAATTTTTTTGTATTTTTCGAAAAATTTTGAACTAAAAATAAAAACAACATACAACTAAAAACATAAAAACAACATACAAACTAAAAACAAAAAAACAACATACAAACTAAAAACAAGGTATTAATCAACTAATTCCCTCCCCCAAACCTAAATGAGACATTGTCCCCAATGTCTTAACAGTAAAAGGAGAGTTAGAAGGTATACCCTGGTCAGCTGAAATTTTACAGGAAAAATTACCGATTAAGTTTTATGCCCAAATTACGGTTCTTACCACAATTGCTATTTGACCATTAAAAATTTTGGCAGAATCACCTTTAAAAACTCAAACTTTCCCCAAAATTCACCCTAAAAAATTATCACCAATCAAATCCCAACTTTGGTATTTTTCAGAAAAATTCGACAGAGTCTCCCCTGAATTTTTGATTATCCAACACAACCTAAATCTATCAAATGCACAAACAACAAATCCAAATATCAAACTCAATTTCTTCGCCCCCAATACTACGAATCAAATTCAACCATCCAACTCTTCGTAATCCAATCCACAGTCAACCAATTCACAATTCAATTTTTCAATTTCCCAATACCAAATCAATTTTTTTTATCAAATCATTACCGTAAAATTAGTTTCGATTTTGCAGTGAGGATACGGATGGTTGTGACTTGGTTGTGGTTTGGGTCTAGGTGGCTCGGCTTCTGGTGACTCTCGGTTTGGGTGTCTCGGCTATGGATCTCTCGGCGATGGTGGCTGAAGGTAGTGGCTCGCGGTGGTGATGGCTGGTTCTAAGTGAGCCTTGATGGATCTTGGTGGTTCACGGTGGTGGATCTCGGTTTGTCTCGATGGTGGCAAAGATGGGGTTCTGGTTTCTGGTAGATCTCGGCAGTGGCTACGGTTTGGGCGATGAGGGCTTGGCAGTGACGGGTTCGGCGAAGCTTGTGGTGTTTTAATCATGAGTTATGGTGGTTGGTTGTTGGTGGTGATGATTCGGCTTCTGATCTCTGTTGGGTTTGACTCCGTGGCTGTTGAGAGAAGAAGAAGATGAATGAAATCTATCTTGGTGGCTGCTGGTTTGGGCCTTTCTAAACAACCAGTGTCGCGACGCTGAAATTGGTCGTGCGTCGCGACTCTCGGTAATTTTTTTTTTTTTTTTTTTTTTTGGCAAAACCATGTCTTGCGACGGATAAATCCATAGGGACGCCTTACTTACTCGTCGTCTTTTCTGGATCAACTTTGTATCTTCGTGATTTTGTCAAATTTTTATTTTGAAAATCCCGCTTGTACTGGCCTACTTTGTTCCTGAAAAAATTCCGTTTTTAATTTTTCCTGCAAAACTAACACACAAAAATTAAAAAGTTCACACAAAATATGAAAATAATTACAACAAATTGCATGGGTTGCCTCCCTGCTAGCGCTAAATTTTTCGTCTTCAGCCAGACGTGACTGAAATCCATATGTTAAGGAGGTTTCAATGTCGTTTTGGATGTCCGATTAAAGACAATCCCGTGAGCGTTGCTTTTGAATGGTCTCTTCCAACGGTAAAGTGGCAAAAATATTTTGTTTCATTCAGTGCTTGTGCCACCTTTTTAACTTTTGTTGCTCCAATGGTTCCTGAAAAGAAAGAAAGAAAATCAGGAGGTCTCGAATGGTGTTTGACTTGGAATGGAAGTTCCATTCTGTCAAGCTTCTGGGTGATATCTTTGATTTGTACTCCCCAACACAGCGATGTTTTTCCTGAATGCTCTGGATCTTTATTAAGTTCTGACAGTTTGCTCCTCTATTTGCTCTGTTTCTAGCTCCACCTGAGGATGAAAAGATGAGTCAGACATTAGGTCTTCATCCTCTGATTCGGGTGAATTGATTGGCTCAAGTTGATCTTCTTCAAACATTTGTGCAATGGAATCTCCAAGATCTTCATTTTGAGGATACAGAATTCCATCCTCAATTTTTGATGCAGTTGGTAGAAATATTTCAGCTTCAACCTCGTCAGAATCTGAATAATAGAAATCAAATCGAGACTTTGCCGGTTCAAGTTCCTGAACTGATATATCTGGTTGTTGATACTGCTCAGCCTCCTCATCTGTTGACGTGTCATTGTGAAATGATTGGTACTCGAAGGCTTCATCAGTGTTATCTGAGAATGGTTCTTGAGGTATATAGTTCTGGTTTTCTGTAATTTGTCTGATTTGATCTGTCATTCTCTGTATGGATTCTGTTTGACTCTGAATTTGTGCATCAAATTGAGCTGTCTGTTCTTTGAACATGTGAATCAATTGATCTTCCTCAATGTGGTCTGGTTGTTGATAAGGATCGAAGGAAGATGGTGGATAAGATGAAAAATGTGATTCTGTGAAATGTGATGGTTCTTCGTACCATGAAGGATCTTGATAGTTCTGCCACCCTGGATGGTAGTTGTATTCGCAATAATCGCTTGTGTGGTCACCATTACATATGTCACATCTCCACATTGAGTTCTGATGAGCAAATGTAGTATTGTTTGGTTCTGGCATCCAGTGATAATCATTGGACTGTTCAACAGGCCACAGAAAACCGGACTGTTGCTCCCAGATTTGGGGTGTATCTTCTTGTAAAGCATGTAGTCTTTCAATCTCCCAGTAATGTTCCATTTTTAAGTCACCTGAAATCAAAAGAAAGAAATAAAAATTACAGATAAAAATAAAGAAAATTAGATACAAGTAAATTAGATAGCTTCAAAATTAACAACTCAAGAAATATAAGTCCCCGGCAACGGCGCCAAAAACTTGACCGGCGTAAACACACACGTATAACGCAAGCGCACGTATCGTTCAAGTAGTATAAAAATATCGATCCCACGAGGACTTAATTCCTACTGTTGTTATTAATTATTGAATCTATTTATTTACAAATATCTAATTAAAGGGAGAAGAGAATGATTGTTTGATTGGTTGAAAGTGGTTTTACAAAATAAATAAATAAATAAAAAGACAAAAGAAAATACTAAGGAAAATAACAAAAGATACAAAGATCTAAGGTTGTGATTTCTTTTAATCATTTAAAAGATGAAGTGGTTATCTTAAAGTTGGTAATATATTGATTTATTAACCTGGAACACTAAATTATGTGTAAGCCTCTGTCGATGGTCAGACACAAATACCCAGTTTAACCAATTGAACCATATGTCTATGTCAACCAAATTATCTGGATTCATTAAGTTTAAGTTCCAATTATGGCTACCCCCGCCCGACAGGTATATTCCTATCCTGTAAGGAAATCTATTAAAGGGTTATCTATCCTCAAGGAAGATCGTGGGTTATTAAGTCTAAGGCTGAAACCTAAAATCCCTATGTCTAGTTCATTTTAGATTTACCATATCAATTTTATTAATGGCCAGTTATTAAAAAGTATTAAGATTAAGACTCAATAAATAAATCTTTATATTACCCAAATTATAATTTAACCCCTTATAAACCGGTGATATTAAAAGTCATCACAACCTCAAAACTAACACATAACTAGGACTAGTAAAAACATAAAAGTAAAAGACATAAAGTAAAAAGCTGAAAAATAAAATAAAATAAAATGCTAAGGTAAAAGGAATTACTTTTACTACTACTAATTTAGATATCTCCCATAAAATAATATATAAACTTGTGATAATATTACCAACCGACCATTCTGGCGGTATCCTGATTAAGTCAAATTAAGTCCAACCAGCCATTAAGGCGGAACCAAAAGTAAATTTACCAACCGACCAGTCTGGCGGTATCCGTGATTAGTCAGGTTTAAACCAGATTAAAATTAAATTACCAACCGACCAATATATATAGCGGTATCCCTTATTAAGTCAATATTTTAAATAGTTAATATATTATTTTTACGGGAGATTAATCTAAATAGTAACAGTAAAAGAATTACCTTTCACCCTAGCTGAAAAAGTTACTTCAACATGGTGAATAGTAAAAACTGTAAAAAGTAAAAATTAAATTTTTTTACTATTATTACAAAAAGTAATTAAAATTATTTACAAAACTAAAATAAAAAAAAAATAAAATAAAAATTCTAGAGAGAGAAACTCTCTCAAAGAGAGAGAATCAAGAGAGAGAAAGGTCTGTGTAAAATTCTGAAATTCGCGCAGTATTTATAGAAAATTTTTGTCACTGTTCGGGCGTCGCGACGCCAAGTATCTCAGCGTCGCGACGCTGTATTTGTCGACGTGGCACAATGAGAAGGCGACACGTAGCAAGGCGGCTGACTGTACATGCGACACGTGTCAAGGCGGCTAATTCTTAATTATTGTGATGACGTCATTGATGACGTGGCGATGACGTGGCGCTGACGTGGCGATGACGTGGCGTAGGCGTGTGTTGCATTTGTCGGCACAATAGGATTGCGACACGTGGCGACACGTGTCAAGTTGTGATTGGCTGAGGCTGACGTGGCATGTTGACTCGGTTGACCTGCTGACGTGGACGATGATGTGGCATGACACGTGGCAAGGTTGACTTGTTGACCGATGATGTGGCTGATGACGAGGCGACACGTGTCAAGTCTGAGTGTCGGCAGCATATGATGATGACACGTGGCACGGCGCATGATAGCAGATCGGCTGTGATGGTGACACGTGGCACGGCGCATTTTAGCAAAGTCAAAACTTCTCAAATTGTTGACCGTTGACCAGGCGCATGTTAGCAAATCCGGCTCACGCTGGGCGTCGCGGCGCGCTTTGTTCCAGAGTCGCGACGCGAAAAAGACGAAAATAACCCTGTTGACGCATTTTTGTCCAGTTTTGCCCCAATTGCCTCCAGTGCTGTCCAAACTTTATTTATCTGCAAGATAACAATAAAACACCATCAAACGTTCATAAACTCAAGAAACTATACAAAATATTAAGTTAAATGAGTGGGAAATAGTGATATAAATACCACTCATCACTTTACGGAAAGCATAAGGATTAAGCACTAAAGTTATCATCACATGAATATTCCAAATATCATGTTCTACTATTGCTCAACTCCGGCTGAGGCTCGAGACGTCACTCTATCAATAAAGTAACATGTCGGTCTTTAGGACTATCATGAGATTTTATTCCCAATCTGAAAATTAAGTCGTTTAATGACATTTTCACCCAGGATTATGTTTTAAGCGCTAATCTTTCATTTATCTTGATTCCAATAGTCTAACTATCGAATCAACGATTTTAGGTACTATTGATTATAATGATTACTATAGTCTAACTATATAATCAACTATAATTTGATTGGTTAAATTCAATTATATTGATTACTATAATCCAATTTAAAATCAACTATTAATTGAAGTAGTTTGAATACTTTTTTTTTTTTTTGGGAAAAGAAGTAGTTGAATACAGTCCAACTGTTTAATTAAAACAACGATTAAATATTAGTCCAACTAATATATTAATTTATTTTGACGAAAAATTTGTAATGAGCGCGTATGGCAAGTAACTAAACGAATATTGCAAATTTAATACTTGACTCCCACTATTTTTCGGCGAGCCTCTAACCCTCTGTTGAGTACTCGGGAAACCTTGTTTCCTAGTGGGCTAGGATCCCGTTAAATAACACACAATCTTGACTTTGGCCAACAAATTTTATGATAATTAACTAGGTAGATCGCTAAGATCAATTGGATCCCATCCAATTCCTAGATCCAGTAGGTGGACATCCAAGTCCGAAACATATATCTTATATATGCCAATATATCCAATATATTGCCTAACCTTTTTCCTCTGAATCAACTGAGCCTTGGCTTTGGCACAACAAACTTAGCGATCCCAGTTAAGCGGAACCCATTGACTATGGAAAGCTTCGTAATCAATGCCGATGGACAAGAAGTGATCTTGACTTTGGCCAACAAATCACAACTTGGACAAGACACCGATATGTAACAAAGCCTTCATGATTCAAACACATCCGCGACGGACAAAGGTCTTGACTTTGGCCAACAAACCAGTGCCAATCTTGGATCTTGAGTAAAAATCACTCAATGGAAGGAAAAACACTTAATATATGTTGAGGGTTTTTCGCGTAAATTGGCAACCAATTTATTATCTTTGTTAGGTCTCATCATCATACACCCTTAAACATGCATTCTAAACACATAATAAGGCGCGTAAGTAAATAAATATAATAATGATATGCGGATGGATATTTAAACACATTATTCCTAGAACAAATCTCTCACTTTCCTCTCTCCCGCTAGCACATATTACTTCTATCCGATTACATAACACTTCTAAAGAAACCTCATTTACATGAGGGGAATAGGTGAGAAGAGAAATACAAAGAGTCAAGAGGTAATAGGCTGGACACGCAGTCCAATTTAATAAATTCTAAATTTATTACAATAATTTCCAAAATTGCCCTCACCCATCTAATATCCATCTGATATATTTATTCATACATCGCATCCATATATTCACTCAAGCATGTTATCAATCTAATCTAATCCAATTAATTAATCTGAAAATTAATGACCATCCAATGTTCAAACAACGATTTGATTTTACGCGAGTCCGACTCGTTTTACGAATAAGTACTCAAAGTACGAATTCACGAATTATATTAAACTACAACATTAAATCCAATTTAATTTGTATTTAATACTAATTCTATATTTAATTCTAAATTAAATATTTACACTTTATTAATGCCTTTACGACTTAGATTCTAAATCTAATCGTTACGGGTCTCAAAGCCCGATTAACATCCAATGTTAATTTAATTAAAGTCCAATGGGCTTTTAATTAATTTCATAAGGCATGGACTTTTGGTCAATATGGGTCAAACCCAAATACCAAAGCCCATTAAAGGAATCACCCTTATTTGCCATGAAACCAATTTAGGCCCATTAGGCCCAATTAATATTAAAGGTCCATTAGTTATATTTGGACTTTATGGATATGGTTTTGGGCCCAATTGGATCCAACCAATTAGCCTAAACCAAACTTGGCCCAACCAAGCCCATTAAGCCCAATTACAACTTTACAAGCCCAATTCCAAAATAAGCCCAATTAATTAATTACCAAAATTCCAAATTTCATAATTTAATTAACCTAAAGTGTATGCCATAATTAATTAACCAAATTATATTTCCAAAACATCAATTTACACAATTATTTATGCTTATTATCATCAAAACATGTCCAACACATTTGAATCAAAAACCAATCATTTTCCATGCATCATAGTCACAGCATTTTAGGGATTTCTTTGTCCGATTCGGTTTCAATCCAATTAAATCCTAAATCAACATTACCCAAATGATTTCAACTCATCCAATGATCAAAATAAAAAAAAATACCATGACATTAGGGTTGCAAAACTTTCGGCCAAGCCAATAGATTAGGGAAAATTTGATCCAATTTAATTTTCATCAAATTGATCATGCATAACATTATGTTATCATAATTTAAGCATATCCAAACAATCAATTTCACTCAAACATGCTCAAATCAATTTTACCCAATTTTACTCTAATTAAATTTCATGCTCAAAATGGCTCTGATATCATTGTTGGGTTTCTACTATAGTCCCGGGATCAATTTCAAGCAATGAAACATGTGTGAATACTCAAAGAGGTATGACAGAATCATACTTACATTGATCGGCTTTTGCGATGCGAGGAACAACAAAAATCTCCAAGCTTTCCTTCTGTTGTGCTCTCATCAA
Organism: Zanthoxylum bungeanum; assembly: GCA_019454045.1. Classification (NCBI taxonomy): domain Eukaryota; kingdom Viridiplantae; phylum Streptophyta; class Magnoliopsida; order Sapindales; family Rutaceae; genus Zanthoxylum; species Zanthoxylum bungeanum. The sequence goes on along the minus strand of SKCR01004847.1, from coordinate 40,652 downwards.
TGCCCCCATTTTTGTGCTCCATATGCTCGGCCAAGCTCCAAGCTTGGGTGTGCATTCCATGCCCACGGGTGGGTTTCCCTATCACCTTCATAAGACTCCTAATGTGTGTTAGCACTCGGAAAAACTTGCCGCAAATTCTTCCTTATTTCTTCTTGTCATTCTCGGCATTTGCCAAATTTTTGAGAAGAAAATGCCCTTGGCCGAGAGAGTGAAGAGAGGAGAAGAGAGAATAGTTTTTGTGTTAGTTGGTTTTGATTTCCAAAATCAAATAAAACATATACCAAATTTTTGAATTTCCAAAGTCAAAAAAGGTACAAGCATTAAAGTCATCCAACCACCACCATCAATCACTCAAAAGTGACTAGTTATCACATCACTCAAAGTGACTAGACATCACATCAATCAAAGTGACTAATGATTTGACGCTTGATGTAACTTGTGGGCCGTACTTGAATTCGAAATACGAGTGGGCGCGCAAACACTCACGGGCTCGGGTTTGCTAATTTCGAATTAACGAATTTTCCATTGCGACGTAATTAAATCAAATTTAATTAAATAATTATGCCTAGCAAAATTACTATTCACATCGCAAGCGAATTAATTCTAAATTAACTCGTTCGCCCGAATTAAAATCTAATTTTAATTCCGCGTCGAAATCCAATTTTGTATAATATATCAAATATATTATTTTATCGATTAATTCCAAATTAATCGTACTCTCTCTTTAAATAATATTTTATCCCAAATAAAATATCTCCGTAATTAATCCTAGATTAATTTTCTCTCTCTTATAATTAATCACAGATTAATAAAGTGCGAGTTATACGTCATTGGTGAATCTTCGGGAAGTGACCCATGAGATCCCCGGATATGTTGGCAGTAAATCCGGTCGTCGGACTATCTGAACACGTACGTACCTAGTACTACATTTTTACCGATTTACAAGACATGGTTGGCTTCTAGCAAAGCACCGTGCCTACCCAATTCTCCAGAAATATTCTTATAGGAATATGTGATCTATATCAGGCGTAGTATATGTAGTATTGCATATTACGATCCAGTATCGGATGTCACGTGCTAGGCCTGGGGCTGGAATTGTGTCTGCCCCATATGAAGCACATATCGGATCTCTGGTAACTAGTCTCTATAATCGGATAAACATGACCTAGTCATAATATCCCGATAGCTGTGTAGTATAAAAGAGCACCAGTTTCGTATCCTACGTGATCATCATCTCCACTATGACTGGAGTGATACTTCCGTCTTGACATCACACCCAATACTATATACGATTCTCAATATACCCAGAAGTGGCGTACACATAACCTGTTAAAGCCCTGGATGACCAAAACCAAAGTATATTGATTGTCGCAAGTATTAGCGGTGCAAGTCTCAGCTTAAGACCAAATACACCTACCCTGATTCGGACTTCCATAGACACATAGTCATACTACCAATGGAATTCCGAGGGGTCTATCCAGAGCGAAGCTGTTCCCGTACCATCGGTAAACACAACCTCATATTACACTTGCATGAGTATCCTATACCCAAATATATGAGAACTATGTCGTTATGCTCCCACAACCGCACAAGTGTAATACTAGTCTTTTACGCATTATCGATGTCCAATCTCGATAATACTCTGACTAGGGATATTTAATGATTAAACCTTCGTGGATTGATACTGTCTCATATCATCTCAATCCGGAACTAATCATATGGACCTTCTATCATTTATACATCTAGGTAATCCAATTACAAATGATAAAATGGGCAATTTCCTTTGTCACAAAGTTAATTTGTACAACAACACCATGATCTGTACAAATAGTGATGCTATGGGTCATAATTGTCCAACATAATCATCTGTCACCTAAAACCCAACCTTATAGGCGGTGTCACATTATGTTACATAAATAAAACCAGCCATTAAAGCGGAATCAACTTTAATCCATATTATTAAATTACAATTTCCATATTATAAATTAAGTGAGATTAATCTACCTTTACTATTTCTAATTTAGAAATCTCCCTTATTATAATATATAAATTTAGCATGATATTACCAACCGACCATATAAGCGGTATCCTGATTAAGTCAGATTTTGAATTAATTCGAACCGACCATAAAGGCGGTATCCAATTTAGTCAGGTTTAAAATCAATTTAATTAAGTTCAACCGATCATAAAGACGGTATCCCATTAAGTCAGGTTTTAAGATAATTTATATATTATAATTAAGGGAGATTAATCTAAATTATAATAATAAAAGCTTCACCCTTCCCCCAGCAGAACTTTAACTACTAAACATAAAAGAAAAGTAAAGAAAATAAACTACTACTATTACTGAATATAAAAATGCATAATTTAAATTACAAAAATTAAACACACAAGATACAGTCCTTAGATCTTTTATTAGAACCTTAAGGAAAGTATCATTACTACTACTAAAAATAAATAAATATATATATAAATATATACAAACAAGATACAATCCTTAGTTCCTTATTAGAAACCTTAAGGAAAGTATGAAAATTCTAAATGAAATCGAAATCAATTTATAGGCAAAAAATTCGTCTGCGCGTTGCGACGCGTGAGGGGTTATGCGTCGCAACGCGATGAGCTGTCAACGCGTTCTGATGAGATCCTGACACGTATTCGCGAAGCGCTGCGCGTCGCAACGCGTAGGTGATCTACGTCGCGACGCACGAATAGTAATTGTCGGCAGCTTCATAATAGAGGAGAGTCGCGACGTAAAGAGGTATGCGCGTCGCGACGTGTCATGTGCAGAAATTCCCATTTTGTCTTTTTTCGTCCGATTTTCGTCGTTTTAGCCCCAATTTGATTTCATTGAGTCCTAAATCTTTATTTATCTGTAAAACATTCATCAAACCCGAGAAATCATACAAAATATTAGGTCAAAGGGGCGGTAAAATATGATATATTTTCCGCTCATTAAAGACCTAAACCTACATCTGGTCCAGACGACATAGAAGACTCCCTCGGACTATTAGCAGGTCTGGTCGACTGGAGATGGTCATGGACATTCATATGGTCCAATCGACAGGAACATTCCCCATGGCTCATGTCGAGTCAAGTTCAAGACCTGGACCTTCATCTGGTATTGACGACATAGAAGACTCCCATGGACCTTCTCAGGACCGGTTGGCTCGAGATTATCTTGGACCTTCTTCTAATCCAGTCGATGGGAACATTCTTAATTTCTCATGTCGAGTCAAGTTCAAGACCTAGACCTTCATCTGGTCTATACGACATAGAAGACTCCCATGAACCTTTTCAGGACCAGTCGGTTGGAGATTATCCTGGACCTTCATCTAGTCCAGTCGACGGGAATATTCCCCATGGCTTATCTCGAGTCAAGTTCAAGACCAGGACCAACATCTGGTCCAGTCGACGGGAATATTCCTCATGGCTCATGTCAAGTCAAGTTCAAGGCCTATACCTACATTTGGTCCAGATGACAAAGAAGACTCCTTCGGACCCTCAGCATGTCTGGTCGACTGGAGATTATCTTGTACCTTTATCTGGTCCAGTCGATGAGAACATTCCTAATGGCTCATGTTAAGTCAAATCAAGACAATGACCTTTATCTGGTCTAGACGACATGGAAGACTCCTTGGACCCTCAACAGGTCTGGTCGACTAGAGATTATCTAGGATCTTTATACAGTCCAGTCGACAGGGTCACTCCCCATAGCTCATGAAAGTCTCTCAGATCATCGTCATGTATGGTCGACTAAGGATCATCCATGATATTCTTTTAGCTCCATCAAACATGATATGACCTTTAACAAGTCCAAGCGACATCAACATCCAGATCTGGTTGACTAAGGATTATTCAAGTTATTTATTTAGCTCCATCGGTATGATATGACCTTTGACATATCCAAACGACGTCAAAGTTTGGTAGGCTTATATGCTTTAATCAAACCCCAGACGACATACTCGTCAAATACTCTGCCAAGGACGCCTTGACTTATAGAGTGTGAGACGAACTATACAGGCTAAATTTGGGTCAAGAACATATTTATCTTTTCACCTCAGGCCCAATATCAGATATAGCCCATTCCTTCAAACAGTATCCAGACAAAGTTTGGGCCAATGATCCAATTGACTTTCCAGACCCGATTTCGGTCAAAACCTATATGGTAGCTCATTCATTCTCCAATCCATCCCCAACTAAAAAACATATTTTCATAAATTGATTAATCTCAGTATAATTAGCCGATTCAACACCGAAAGCCAAATATTTGACATGTTAGTGGGCCACACCATCATAAATACAACCCCTATTCCAACTAAAATACTATTCCTTAGCCTATAAAAGAGAGTAGAACACAAAATTATAATCATTCAAGTTTAGGCACTCATATTTAAGCTCTAAAAGCATATTACTCTCTAAACATCGGCTAACCGCCCTCACGGCAGTTAACGGATGTCAAGGTAACCTCAGACCTTGTTCTTTCTTTATTTAATGCTTGTCTTCACCACTAATTTGAGCATCGGAGTGCCTACGGAAACCACCACACCGGTGATGGAGTAGGTGCTTGGAGTGCCAATTCAAATTGCACATTTTATTATTTATTAATAAAATAACTACATTTTATTTCATAACTCATTAATGGTATTGTCATTATGCGTAGATATGCTAAGAATGACATCGACCTTAGAATAGTCTTGTAGTAATATTGGATACTAGGTGGTCCGACATTGGGATAAATATTACTATTTTAAACTATTCTTAAAGTATATATTCCTAGTCGTTGGTTTTGGAATACGGTCGAATTCCTATAACCTAGAAGACTAGCACATATCGTATATTGGAATTAGAGTTCCAATGGTTTAACCCGATGTTCCATGAGTTTTGGAAACTCGTATAGACATGTGGGTATTCGTTGAAGCAAATACTGAATGACTCATATGTGATTCCTAATAGTTGGGTGTATACACCACCATCAATAGGAATCTCCTCGAGTCGAGTAGCATATGTAATCCTTTGACTATAGGATAGCATTGATTTTGTGTGAGATCCTCCACACTTTGATGCCATTTATGTCAAAAACCTTTCATAGTTTGGCCTCTAGATTTTCGTTGGGTGTGGACCGATGCACTCAATAATCAAGTGCGAAGCAAGATAGGATCCGTCGACTCGTATGTGTACCACAAGGGATTTATGTAACCATGTTAGTAAAATCATGATTCTTAAATATTTGGCCAAAGTCGATCACCTAGGGTGGATCGCATCAGTTATGAAGAATCGTGGATATGTCGACATGAGATGTGCGCCTCAGAAACTTGACGATGTATTCTATGTTTCCTAAGTACAACTCGGATAGCCTACGACAGATGGATTGTTAAACATATGTGATGACCTTGACTTGTATAGTTTAGAAGGTCGTTCGTGTTCTTCACGAATTCATAGGTGGTCGAATTGGGTACATATTAGCTAGGCTTATATGAAGAACGTGTCTGAACTTAGAGAGTCACAATATGAAGTGTACTCGTTGAGCACTTGGGTAGCCGATTATTTTTTATAAAAGATAATATTCGATATTATAATTATCAACTAAGATAATCAAGTGTTATTGGATAACATTGATTATTTACTTTGACCTAATTGGATTAATTCAATAATTACACAATGGCTTAATTGTAAAATTATAATTATCTCTACCATTTGAGGATATTATGGTAATTGTAAGTATGTAATAATAGGTGGATTTGGCTTGATTTAATTGGATTAAATCAAAGTGGAAAACATTTAACTAATCTATTTCCTAATCCTTGACTTGATTTAATTGGACTAAACCAAAGTGGGAGACAATGGAGATTAGTCACACCTAATTATACATATTTGGACAAATTGGATTAAGCCCACTTAAAAATTGATTACAACTTTTATTAATAAAAAATTACCTAAGTTTTGCTATAAATAGCAAGCTTAAAGGAGGTTTTAATTACAAGTATAAGCATAAGCAAAAGCTTGAGTAAGTTATACGCAAATAATTATTGAGAGATTAGCCCAAGTTAGAGAAGTGTTTAGAGAAGCTTGTGAGATCTCTACAACATTCATCTAGGAGAAATCAAGATTGGATCTTGAAGTGAAGCTTGGTAGCATTGGAAACAAGATTGGATATTCGAGTCAAGCTTGCACACCTTGGAGGTTCTCCAACCATTTCAACAAAGGAGAGGTAGATTGGATCTTGCATCAAGCTTACTAGGTAATATTTGATCTTCTCCTAAGCTATGTTCTTTTGTGTATTAGATGCATGATCACATAGCTTAATGTTGAAATAAGGCTAGCAGTATAAACACAACATGCTTATGAATTAGGTCAAAGATGTTCATGTTGACATGTAACAATTAATAAGAGGTTAGAACTCTAGATTAAAGCTTAGAGCTATGGCTACCATTCTAGATTCACTTGACCACCTTTAGGTGAACTAGAATGTTCATGAGACATTTCTAATTGAGATTCTAAAATGGTTTGTGATTAGATTCAAACAAATGCATATAAGTATTTAGAATACATGTATGCTAATTGTAAAAATGTGTAGATAGTGGTTATGAAGTTAAAATTTGATTTTAAGTGTATTTGAAGTATTGGGAGAAAATTAGAAGTGTTTAGGTATGTTTTTGAACTTAAAAATGCAATTAGCACTAGCGGTGTCGCGACACAGACCATTTCACGTCTCGATGCCGAGCTCAAATTTTCGGCGCGTCACAATGCCCAGACCTTAGCGTCGTGATGCATCGACGTTCATGAAAAACTTTCTCTCGGTATTTTGGGTGGCGTCGTGTGCGTCGCAACGCCCAAGCACTTGTGTCGCGACTCCCAAACGTGATTCATACTAAAACTTATTTCTCTCCGTTCCGGAGTGTCCGGACTCCGTTTTGGTCCCCGTTTTTTTCTTACGGACTCGAAATGGAATTTAGTTTTACATAAAAATATTTTAAAATGCACCCATGCTAAATATCCATGGGTTAGACCCATTTCCGCTGCGCGGGGCACTGATCCGACCCTAGGGGTTCTACAACCGCCCCAACAACCGGTGGGTAGAAACTTATAGCTCACTCTACCTTTGTTTGCAGGATCGCTAGTGCCTCATCATACAAATTCTTGACTGTGGACTTAAGGTGAAATCCAGTGTCTACATGGGGTAAAGTATTATCTGTACCAATCAAGATGTGATTATCTATAGCGAATCAAGACACCAGTAAATACAATAGAAGATTAAATATTAGTCTTCAGATTATAATTTATATATTATAATATAAATAAGATTAATCTATATTCTCATATTAAGAGTTTCACCTTTCGCCCCAACGGAATGCAATTAACTACTTATGATTTGAATAAAAACATGCATTATTTTATTAAAAATTATAATAATTACATCAAATACTGAAAATAAAACACGTAATAACTGAAAATCTATAAATTCTCGGAGAGAGAACTATGGAATGAGCTATCGAATAAAGGTGTTTAGCACACCCTCTATTTATAGAGAATTCCCTGCATCACATTGCTTCAAAAATTTCATGTGGATGAGGGACCATCCACCGAAAGGTGGATGGCAACCCTCCACCATATTTTTTATTTTTTTTTAGTTTTTTCTTTAAAAATTAAAATTATATATAGCACACTTTGGATTTTTCATCAATTTCAACCTTGAAAACCTCATAACTAGAAAATCTTTTAAAAGATAAAGTTATAGATATTTGAGTTTTCTTTCATCTGGAATTCGAACTGCCTCAATCCTATATTAGAGTAAAAAATTATGGCCAAAATATGAACATTGTGAAAAGTTTGAATTTCCGAAATTGTACACTATTAGAACGTCCTTTTAAGTTTCTAGCCTCCAAAATCCAAATGTCACGTGTAGGAAACGCTTTCCTCGCGCAACGGAAGCGGCTTAGGCACCCGGGATCGACCTTGAAAATTTTTTTTGCCCTCCTCATATATATCCAGAATTTTTCCACCCAAAAATTCAGATTCCAAACAGCTCCATATTTTTATTCACTGTTGAATGACCGTTACACACGAGCCATGATGCAACCTTGAACCATAAGCCACACCCACGCAAGCACCAGCCATGGATCTATGTAATGCGTGACTAAGGGCTTCTCAAACCATGCACGCTAGATCAATTCGCATGTGATGTGCAAATTAACCCTTTGGTTGCCATCATCATGCAGTTCACAGACGTTGATTTGATGAAGCTTGACGTTCACGTCCACTCATCAAAATTATTCAATTTTCTCATTACCGAAAATAATTCACAAGCCACACATTGCGCACCAATCAAATATTATCTAAAAACTTTCTTTATTTACACGAAGCAAACAATAAATAAGACACCGCGAAGTCAGTTTGTTGATGATGTCGTGAGCCTGTATCAATGATTCGGATCTACCACTCGACCTTCCGAGCTATGTCTCGTTACCAACGGAAATTAGTGTGGGCTACACTCACAAAAAAATCCCTAAACCTTTTAGAGATTCTTTCACACTTTATTTATTTTTCTTGTTTTTCTTTTCTCAAATATTGAGAACGAATGAGGAAGAAGATGGAGGCTAAGGTTTTCAAGAATGAGAGTTCTCAAAAATAAAATCAAATTTTCTTGATATACTTAGGTCAAATTGTTTCCAAAACAAAACAACCATTCCCCTCCCTTTTGGTGAAAATCGGCCAAGGCTATCAAATTGATTTAATTTTGTAACATCTAATATTTAATTGCCATAATGAAAAGATGTTACAATAATTAAATATTTCATTACCTTTCAAAAAGGTGTAACACCCAAATAAGAGATTTAATTTGCCAAAATAAATAAAACTCTTCCCTTTTCTTTTCCTCCAAAAATCGGCAATGACATATTTTTCTTTATTAATTTTGCAACATGTGATATTAACTTTCCATAAAGTCAAAGATGTTACAAAATCAAAAAGATTAATGCCATTATAGATTTGTAACTTCCAAAATTAAATCAAGGGTTTCCAAAACCCATAATTTAGAAATTACAATCTTAGCCTTATTAAATTATATCATATATATAATTTAATATTTTGTATTTAATAATTATCATATAATTATTAATACCATGCATTAACTTTTAATATATAGTTTCAAGTGTGACATTATAATATTATTAATCATATTAATAATATTTATACATATGTGAGTATATAATTGGACTATCCAATTATACTAAATCCGCTATAATAAATCGAGCTAGCACGGGGACCAAATGGACCTACGGTTCCGAGCTCCAATAAACTCGAAATATTAATTAAGCTCTTAATTAAATATTCTGAATTATTAACTTCGGGTTATTCCACTAAAAACTCGAAATTGCACTCTCGTTGCCGCATATGATATATTATGTTGAACCAAGTCGGTGTCCATCGATATAGTCATTACATACGAATTGACCCTTCACGAGTATCTCATAATTAGAGTCGGGTCATAATGTCCGTTATACCCCTCTAATTATTTTTACCTCAAGTACCATTGATTCTCTAATGAACGATTTATTCATAACTATTATGAATTTTAATCTTTCTATTCATAATAGAAAGATTTGAGCGCTCAAATCGTTCAAGCACAATCAACCCTTAAGAAATATACTCCTTTACTTCTCGCAAGAAGGAGTGAACTCCATATCCATGTAAAACGTCCCTAGCTACACAACAGACCATACCCTCAAAATACGTAGCTATTGTTCGGGACTGCTACACCAATCTCACATTTCTAAATCAAAGGACATGGCCTGCCATGCAGGAGTTCGTAGTACACTCAGGATTAAGATCAATCCATATATGACCATCTAGTAGATCGAAATGACTTCCTTAGTTTAACGGATATTATAAGAATGTCATTTCCATCTGGGTCCAGTCCTATATGATCGCATCATACAAAGTGCCTCCATTCTCATGTCTCTACATGGACAATCCAGATCAAGATCGCCATACAAATATAGAATGGACCGCAGCTATAGATAAACCACAAACAAAGTACCCGCTTTGTTTGCTCTCTATAGATTATTTAAGATTATTAACTTCAGACTTAAATCCTCTTGTGTATGACACTCATACACTAAGTTTGAAGGCACATAAGTAATCTAGGGTATTCAAGATGATTTGTAATATGCGAAAATTAAACAAACAATTTGATAAATGAATAATGCATCATTTTATTTCAAAACACATAAAACCGTCTACATCACATGTAGCTCTAGGGCATACATCCCAACAATCTCCCACTTTCACTAGAGCAAATGGGACATGTCACGAAATCCTAGACCATCTAGGTGACCTTCAAATATTTTAGCCGACAAGGTCTTTGTAAACGGATCTGCCAGGTTCCTATGAATTTCCTCTCTATATGCTTTCCCCTATTGTGGCTTCTTGGTTCTTTGGAGTTTGCCACTGCACCACTGTTATCGCAATAAAGTGTGAGTGGTGTATCTATATCTGGAACAACTTCCAGATCTCCTAAGAATTTACGGAGTTAGACTGCTTCCTTAGCTGCTTCACAAGCTGCTACATATTCAGCCTCCATGGTGGAGTGAGCAATGCAAGATTGCTTAATACTCCGCCATACTATAGCCCCACCACCTAGGGTAAACACTGATCCAGATGTTGATTTCCTAGAATCGACATCTGTCTGAAAATCAGAGTCTGTATATCCCCTTAGGATCATATCCTCACCGGAATACACAAGCATATAATATCTCGTTCTCTTAAGATACTTGAGATTGTGTTTCACAGCCACCCAATGATCCAATCTTGGGTTTGACTGAAACCTACTGACTACTCCCATTGCAAAACATATGTCCGATCTCGTGCGTAACATATCATAAATGAGACTACCAACTGCTGAGGCGTATGTGATATGCCTCATTTCCTCAACATCTTGAGGTGTCTTAGGAGACCGTTCCTTTGACAAATGAATTCCATGCCGATAAGGCAGATTGCCTTTCTTGGAATTCTGCATCCCAAATCGCACAAGGATCTTATCAATATAGGATGCCTGAGACATAGCTAACAGTCGTTTCTTGAGATCCCGAAGTATCTGAATCCCAAGAATATAACTGGCCTCTCCCAAATCTTTCATTTGGAATTGGTTAGTTAGCCAGGTTTTCACGTCTGATAATATCTTTACATCATTCCCAATGAGTAAAATATCAACGACATATAAAACAAGAAAAAAACCACTTTCCCCTCAATGACGCGCTTGTATACACAAGACTCATCAACATTCTTCTCAAAATTATAAGACTTGATCGTGGTATCAAATCTTATATTCCAAGATCGAGATGTCTGCTTGAGTCCATAAATGGACCTTTGCAGCTTGCAAACTTTTTGCTCTTGACCTTGAGCGATGAACCCCTCTGGTTGTATCATATAGATACTCTCATCAAGATTGCCATTCAAGAATGCAGTCTTGACATCCATTTGCCAAATTTCATAGTCATGCGGCAATGGATAGAAGAGTGCAGATGGATTTAAGCATGGCTACTGGCGAGAAAGTTTCCTCATAAGCAACTCCCTCTTTCTGGGTATAACCCTTAGCCACTAGTCTAGCCTTGAAGGTCTGTACCTTCCCATCTGATCCCCTCTTCCTCTTGTAGATCCACTTGCAACCTATGGGTTTCACCCCATCAGGTTGGTCTACAAGTTCCCAGACTGAGTTGGAGTACATGGACTCCATCTCTAGGTTCATGGATCATCCATTGCACAACGATAGGTCAATGGATCATCTACGCCATCGATGGATGCGACAACTTGTGCCTCTCCAACCCTAAGGTAGTGATCAGGTTGTCATACAACCCTCCCACTGCGTCTAGGCGGTACATCATTCTGATGAGCTTGCATCTGACTCTCAGATGTCGAATGTGCTATGTATTTGTTAACTTTCATTGATGATGGCGTGCTGGTCGAACCAGCTAGTAACTCCTCGAGTAACACCTTACTTCGAGGCTTGAACTCCCTCATATAGTCCTCCTCTAGAAACGTAGCATTTTTCGATACAAACACTTTGTTATCATCAGGACTGTAGAAGAATCCACCCCTAGTCTCCTTAGGATAGCCTACAAATAGGCACACCTGAGAACGTGGTTCCAACTTTGTAGTCTTATTCTTCAGCATATGTGCTGGACACCCCCATATGCGGAAATGTCGTAAACTAGTTTTACGACCATTCCACAACTCTAAGGGAGTCTTAGGAACAGACTTAGATGGAACTATATTAAGGATATGCATAGCGGTTTGCAGTGCATATCCCCAGAATGAACTAGGTAGTGAGCTATAACTAAACATAGATCTCATCATTTCTAGTAGGGTCCAATTTCTCCTCTCTGCAACACCATTTTACTGTGGTGTTCCATGCGTTGTGAGCTGGGATACTATCCCATGCTCAACTAAGAATTCCTCAAAATCTATGTCGAGGTATTCCCCTCCACGATCCGATCATAGAGTTTTGATTGTCTTACCTAATTGGTTCTCAACCTGTGCACGATACTCTTTGAACTTTTCAAAGGTATCTGATTTATGAGGCATTAGGTAAACATACCCATATCTAGAATAATCGTCAATGAATGTGACGGAAGTATTCATAACCACCTCGGGCTCTTACATTCATCGGTCCACAAACGTCCGAATGTATTAGCTCAAGCCTTATACCTTTTCCAGTAAAAGGTCTCTTGGTCATTTTTCCTTCTAAACAGGATTCACAAACTGGTAAAGTCCCGAGCTTTAACTGGTTTAAGGCTCCATTCTTTATCAATCTGTTTATCCGGTCAAGGTGGATATGACCAAGTCTAAGATGCCATAGATATGTGTCATCGTGAGAAATCTTTGGCCGTTTAGTTTTAGGTTTCTCAACCTAAAACATTTCAATAATGAGCAGTGGCTTATGTGTTAACGGTATTAACACATAAAAGTTATCTTCTAGTTCCTCAGCATATAGGTAATCCATTTATGAAATAATAACTATTATTATTAGATAAATGATAACCATCATGCAATAGTTTTGAAACAGAAATCAAATTTCCATGACAAAACAAGAACAAACACAACTTTGTTTAAATTCAAATAACTTTTATTTGAAAAAATTGAAAAATTGATAACTCCCACTGTTTTACTGAAACATCATCCCTTGTCCTAACTCTCATAGTAAAGTTACCTTTAGCAAGGTCTTTACGTATGTCAAGTAGCTATACCTTTAGCCTTCCCGTGTTATTCTTCTTTATCTTTGCAGATTTTGAAGACTCGACAACATTTTCCATAACACTGAGCTTACGAGGATCCACAAGTATGGACTCGTAGTGGGTGATCTCATTAAGCAGTTGGGTCAAAGTAAAAGTCAACTTGTTCATAACATAGTTGCTTTTAAACTACAGGAAACTCTTCAGAAGAGTTTCCATAATCATGGTCACCTGGATACGCTCGTCAATACGAGCTCCATGGGTTTCAGCAGTGTTGAGATAGGTCATCATCCTCAAGACGTGCTCTCGGACTGATGTCTCATCCTTCATCCTAGCGGTCATCGCTGAGATCATGGCCTCATGGCGTTGACGCTCCGAAGGCTGCCCAAACATGCCCTGCAATGACTCCATCATCTGAGATGTTAGAGCCATAGGTTCATGCTTTGCAGTAAGAACCTCAGACATCCCTGCTAGCAAGTAGCAGCGGGCTTTCTCATTTGCTGCGACCCATTTATGGTAGGTATCGCGCACAGCTTGGCCAGCATTTCTGGCCGGCTCGGGAGGACTCTCCTCCGTCAGGATAAACTTTAGGTCTTCACAGACCAGGATAGCATTCATGTTACTTTTCCACTTAACATAGTTTTCTCCCGTTAATTTATCGTTTGAAAGTATGGAAATAATTGGAGAAATCGTGGCTGAAAATAAAATAAACATGCATTTAACATTCATTCATCGCATATTAAAATCATCAAATAATTTTGGCATAAAATTAAACATGATGCATGAACCATGAATAATGAATTAGAAACCTAAGTGAATTACTATGCCACATAAATCTATTATTCCACAAGTAAGTGTCGTCGTAAGGTAGGTTTAGTACTTGCATGATAGATCGAGACAATCTCAGTCAATTTGATATATGCGGGAATAACTCTTATTCCTATATTAAACAACTACTGTTTCATTCGATCAAGGAATTTTATTAACAGTTAATTATTCCTTTGTAAGTGTAACCCATCGTTTCGGGATTCTTGGACTTAACGAGTGAAGTGCTGCCGTATGGTAGGTCAGTTCACAAGATACATCTAGAATCTCTATCCTCTCGGAACCCAAGCCTGATATTGACTCAAAATGGACACCATCCGTAGGGGGACGAAAACAAAGCCGTCTCGAGGTGCCTTTTGAATCTCACGTTTTTGGACTAACAACGGAGATCGCGGGATATATTGTTGTATATCCCTCTCCCACTCACTATTTTAAAATTAAGGTTTCTATCTATAAAATATCTAATATTTTATTTTAACTAGTGTGGATAAATTTATGGCGGCTAAATCATAATATTTATTTACACTAGTTTGACATAAGTGACATAACCAATTTTAACTCTTAAAAATTATATCACTAATATTCCATTAGTCTCTACTAATAGTTTTACTCAATTAAACTAATTTAATTAGAGTGGTATTAGTGAGCTATTATATTTTAACTCTTAAAAAATAGAACACTAATAAGTTTAAAATTTATGGAATTCTAAAAGATCAAAATTTTAATTAAACATTTTAATAAATCTTAGTGCGTTATAAAATCCAATGGTACGTGGAATTGTATCCCGAGTGCAGACCATATTACCGTCCATTCGGATTCGGCTATGGAATTTAGATCCGGTTTCCATCCTATATACCAATGGAATTTATTATGCACCAATTAAGCCCAATATATTAGAATTCAAATTTTAAACCATAAATCCAATTAATCTAATTAATTGATTTCTATGCATATCATATTTTAATTTAAACATTTTAAATAACATAAAATCATATTTTTAAGTGTACAATGATAATGCATATATGACATATTATGGCATGTAAAAATGCAAGAGTGGGCATCCTAAGGTATATGACATGTTATTCAAGCAATTCGAAATAACATACATATAACATAAAAAATATTTTGCATTGACCGGGCTCTTATTTTTCCTATACTAATCTAGTTAGTACATAAGATTCACCAAGACATTCCTTGGTCTTCCAATCCCGCTTCAAAGTGGTGTTGGCTCCTTTTGCGACTTTGGTGCTCCAAATTACAAAAATTGAAATTTTACATTGAAAAATAAAATTACAACAAATGTAAACAATGGCCTTATGACATTACATCCCAAAAACAAAACCAACTACAAAAATAAGAGCCGAAAAAATTTACGACCAATGCAAAATCCATTCATCACATGAAATAACAAAAACATTCATCATATGAATATCACAATGTGCCCACTCATCTAAACATGCATATAATATTTATAACTCATATAAATATATTAAAAACATAAACTTTAAATGAAAAAGAAAAGGATTAAGAACACTTTTCAACCTCGCTCTGATACCAATTGTAGGAAACGCTTTCCTCGCGCAGCAGAAGCGGCTTAGGCACCCGGGATCGACCTTGAAATTTTTTTTTGCCCTCCTCATATATATCCAGAATTTTTCCACCCAAAAATTCAGATTCCAAACAGCTCCATATTTTTATTCACTGTTGAATGCTCGTTACACACGAGCCATGATGCAGCCTTGAACCATAAGCCACACCCACGCAAGAACCAGCCATGGATCTATGTAATGCATGACTAAGGGCTTCTCAAACCATGCACGATAGATCAATTCGCATGTGATCTGCAAATTAACCCTTTGGCTGCCATCATCATGCAGTTCACAGACGTTGATTTGATGAAGCTTGACGTTCACGTCCACTCATCAAAATTATTCAATTTTCTCATTACCGAAAATAATTCACAAGCCACACATTGCGCACCAATCAAATATTATCTAAAAACTTTCTTTATTTACACGAAGCAAACAATAAATAAGACACCGCGAAGTCAGTTTGTTGATGATGTCGTGAGCCTGTATCAATGATTCGGATCTACCACTCGACCTTCCGAGCTATGTCTCGTTACCAACGGAAATTAGTGTGGGCTACACTAACAAAAAAATCCCTAAACCTTTTAGAGATTCTTTCACACTTTATTTATTTTTCTTGTTTTTCTTTTCTCCACTATTGAGAGCGAATGAGGAAAAAGATGGAGGATAGGGTTTTCAAAAATGAGAGTTCTCAAAAAGAAAATCAAATTTTCTTTATATACTTAGGTCAAATTGTTTCCAAAACAAAACAAACATTCCCCTCCCCATTTGGTGAAAATCGGCCAAGGCTACATCTAATATTTAATTGCCATAATGAAAAGATGTTACAATAATTAAATATTTCATTACCTTTCAAAAAGGTATAACACCCAAATAAGAGATTTAACTTGCCAAAACAAATAAAACTCTTCCCTTTTCTTTTCCTCCAAAAATCGGCAATGGCATATTTTTCTTTATTAATTTTGCAACATGTGATATTAACTTTCCATAAAGTCAAAGATGTTACAAAATCAAAAAGATTAATGCCATTCACTACAACAAAATAGACCTTTAGCGTCCAAACATTTAGCGTCGAAATTTTTTTCGACGCCAATAAACTCTTTAGCGTCGAAATTAGATTCGTCGCTAAAGGTTATCTTTTAGTGTCGAAATAATTATTTGACTCCAAAGGATGATTATTAGCGTCAAATTTCTATTTCGACGCTAAAGGTTCCATCATTTAGCGACAAAAAATTATTTAGACGCTAAAAGATGAACCTTTAGCGTCGAAATATTATTTGGACGCTAAAGGTTCCATTATTTAGCGACAAAAAATTATTTAGACGCTAAAGGATGAACCTTTAGCGTCGAAATATTATTTGGACGCTAAAGGTTCAACCTTTAGCGTCGAATCTAAATTTCGACGCTAAAGTTTAATTTTAATTTTTCGAATTCCCCTTAAAAAATTTGAATTTATCGACTAATAAATTCAAATTTAAATTTTGACATTTAGCGACTAATTTTTCGACACTAAAAGTCAAAAAATTCGACGCTAAAGGTTGAACCTTTAGCGTCGAATGTAAATTTCGACGCTACAGGTACAACCTTTAGCGTCGACTCTAAATTTCGACGCTAAAGGTTAATTTTAAAATTTTCGAATTCCCCTTAAAAAATTTGAAATTACCGCCTAATAAATTTAAATTTAAATTTTGACATTTAGCGACGAATATTCGACGCTAAAAGTCAAATATTTCGACGCTAAAGATCAAAATTTTGGCGGAAAAATTCCCGCTATTTGAGGATTTTTAGCGACGAAATCCTTTTCGTCGCTAAAGGTTTTTTTTGCCTATAAATTCATTTGCTCTTTCATTTCTTCTATTATCACTTTCTTTCTCTCATACTCTTATTTCCTCTCTAAATTTATTTTTCCTTAAATGTTTTGTTTGTTTGTTTGTTTTGTATTTTATATTCACATCTAATAT
This sequence comes from Zanthoxylum bungeanum, assembly GCA_019454045.1. Lineage (NCBI taxonomy): Eukaryota > Viridiplantae > Streptophyta > Magnoliopsida > Sapindales > Rutaceae > Zanthoxylum > Zanthoxylum bungeanum. The sequence goes on along the minus strand of SKCR01004847.1, from coordinate 23,048 downwards.
TTATTATTTATTTTTGTAGGGGAATATGAAGATGAAGAAATGGTGAAAATGATGATAATGAAGAAAATTAAAGTGAAGATGGAAAATTGTATTTTATCATTGTATTTTATCATTTTATTTATTTTTTGTTGTGATAAATTTTGTAATTTTAGTTTTATATCAATAAAAATATCATTTTATATTTTGTTATTGTGATAAAATTTGTAATTTTAGTTTTATATCAATAAAAATGTCATTATTATAAATTTTTAGTAACAAATTTGTAATAATTTTTATAACAAATTTAATTACTTTTGTAATGAAATTAGTTTGAGATTAATTTGTAATAATAATATTCTTATACCTTTTAGCGTCGAAATATTCGACGCTAAAGGTAATAAAATGATATATATTTTTTAATATTATATCACATTTAGCGTCGAATATTTCGACGCTAAATGTCAACTTTTTGGCGTCGAAATTATTCGTCGCCAAATACATGTTTTAACGTCGAAATATTTTTGACGCAAAATATTGTACTTTAGCGTCGAAATTTTTTATTTCGACGCTAATTGTCTTTCTCGTCCAAGTTTTAACGTCGAAAATTAGCGTCGAAAATTTTCGACGCTAATAACCTTTAGCGTCAAATATTTGTACTTTAGCGTCGAAAAGTTTCGACGCTAAAGGCCCTTTTTTTTGTAGTGATTATAGATTTGTAACTTCCAAAATTAAATCAAGGGTTTCCAAAACCCATAATTTAGAAATTACAATCTTAGCCTTATTAAATTATATCATATATATAATTTAATATTTTGTATTTAATAATTATCATATAATTATTAATACCATACATTAAATTTTAATATATAGTTTCAAGTGTGACATTATAATATTATTAATCATATTAATAATATTTATACATATGTGAGTATATAATTGGACTATTCAATTATACTAAATCTGCTATAGTAAATCGAGCTAGCACGGGGACCAAATGGACCTACGGTTCCGAGCTCCAATAATCTCAAAATATTAATTAAGCTCTTAATTAAATATTCTGAATTATTAACTCCGGGTTATTCCACTAAAAACTCGAAGTTGTACTCTCGTTGCCGCATATGATATATTAAGTCGAACCAAGTCGGTGTCCATCGATATAGTCATTACATACGAATTGACCATTCACGAGTATCTCATAATTAGAGTCGGGTCATAATGTCCGTTATACCCCTCTAATTATTTTTACCTCAAGTACCATTGATTCTCTAATGAACGATTTATTCATAACTATTATGAATTTTAATCTTTCTATTCATAATAGAAAGACTTGAGCGCTCAAATCGTTCAAGCACCGAATCAACCCTTAAGAAAGATACTCCTCTACTTCTCGCAAGAAGGAGTGAACTCCATATCCATGTAAAACGTCCCTAGCTACACAACAGACCATGCCCCCAAAATACGTAGCTATTGGTCGGGACTGCTACACCAACCTCACCTTTGTAAATCAAAGGACATGGCCTGCCATGCAGGAGTTCGTAGTACATTCAGGATTAAGATCAATCCATATATGACCATCTAGTAGATCGAAATGACTTTCTTAGTTTAACGGATATTATAAGAATGTCATTTACATCTGGGTCCAGTCATATATGATCGCATCATACAAGGTGCCTCCATTCTCATGTCTCTACATGGACAATCCAGATCAAGATCGCCATATAAATATAGAATGGACCGCAGCTATAGATAAACCACAAACAAAGTACCCGTTTTGTTGCTCTCTATGGACTATTTAAGATTACTAACTTCAGACTTAAATCCTCTTGTGTATGACACTCATACACTAAGTCTGAAGGCACATAAGTAATCTAGGGTATTCAAGATGATTTGTAATATGCGAAAATTAAACAAACAATTTGATAAATGAATAATGCATCGTTTTATTTCAAAACTCATAAAACCGTCTACATCACATGTAGCTCTAGGGCATACATCCCAACATCACGTGTATTTTTCTAGTTATGCATTCAAAGTATTATTTCACCTACATAAGAAATAAAAATCACTATAAAAATATATAAAACATAAATTTAATTATTATTTCAAAAATGTGCTAAATTAATGATACTAGAAAGGTAAAATGATAAATTTTTCATTTATTAAATATACACGTTTTAGTGTTCATCACACCCTCCCAACCAGCTTATTACTAGTCCATAGTAATTTAAGTGAAAATGAAAAGAAAAATTTGTTATCTTGTTTTTTATTTCTAAATTATTAAATAAGTAAATACTCTTGTATATTGTACCATTTTCCATACACATAAGACAAATTACCACTACAAGAAAAAAGGCCTTTACTGACACTAAGGTTAGTGACACTAGGCTAAAAGTGTCAGAAACGACGTGTAAATGGGCCTATTTCCGTGTTTTTCACTTAAATATCAATAATTACTGACACTATGGTATCAGCGATTTTAGTGTCAGTAATTACTATTACAATAGTATCAGTAAGAAATAAAAAAAAAAAAAAACGCGTAGTCGTCTGGAGTCGAACCAACACCTCGCGGAAGTGACGTTTTTCGCATATATTACTGACACTAGAGTATCAGTAAATTTAGTGTCAGTAATTAATGATACCTTAGTATCAGTAAAAAAATTAAAAAAAAAATTATTTCCTTAAGTCTGCTGGGACTCGAAATTGTAACCATTGATATAATTTTTTTTTTTATTGTAAGGCTTTACCACTGGGCCAAATCGTGACTTTTGTTCCTTAAACCGCAGTTTATAAAAATATATATGTATTTGTCGGGTCAAAACCTGAACCGTAGTTACCAAATCAATCTTAGTAATTTAGGGTTCCTCTCATTCCCACCTTTTTTTTCATCGCGCAGCCTTTGTTTCCCCCTTCTTTACTCTCAAATATGAATCTCTCATATTTACACTGATTTACTCTCATTCCCACTGATTTACAAAGTATTCTGTTCTTCCAAATCCAGCATAACGGTTTGCGAGCTTCTCATCATGGCCAAATTTTGATGGTCAGAGTTTCATGTCTGGTTTTACTAGAATTTATGTAGATTTCGAACTGACATATAGAGCTGTTGGTAATATTATCAAAATGTAAAAAGTAGATTTCTAACAAAAGAAGTTTCACAGGATCATTGTTTAAAGCACGCTTCAAAAAGTTATAATACCACCAAGTGCTCGGGCAGTCCTCAAAGTGGAAAGGTACACAAAATTTTATGATTTTCTATATTAAGTTAGTGCATCTTATGGAGGTAATTGAAGGGCTTGTACAGTTCTTTAGTGATTTCCTATGTGTGATGCCTATTTTGATAGTTTATGTGTTGAAGTTTAATGTTATGTATTGTTATGCTTCGGCTTATCTTTGACTTAGCATGCCGGTTTTTGGGTGATTGTTTCCCTTTTGTTTCTATCTAGTACGTTACTGGGATTGTGCATGGCCACATGGCATTCAAACTTATAAACTGAAAAAAAAAACCAACAACTTATGAATCTAAGCACTAAAGATATAATAAACTGTTTGCTCATTGTTTTAACCTAATGTATTCAAGCCAATGTTCTTTGTTATTTTACTCTAATGTATGTTTTCTTTAAACCTTTGAAACTAATTATGAAAATTTTATAAACTTACATCGACAAGGTACATATTATGAACAGGTTAGGTACGTAAAATGGACAAAAAATGGATATATTGTGATAGACTTTCCAGTGAATATCGTGTTGGAGTTGATGAATTCTTGGAGTTTGCAATTCTTAATTCTGAAAATCGAATGTTAATTAGATGTCCTTGCGCCCGTTGTTGCAATATGGAGTTTCATACTCCTAAAGAGGTGAAGCTTCATTTGTTTCAGAAAGGCTTTCTCCAAACGTATTTAGTTTGGACTTGGCATGGTGAATCTAAACCTGTATCTCCTTCTGAAAATTTCCAAGACCTTCCACAAAGTCAACGTTTCAGATGTCATGACTATAGTGATGTAGTTGATATGGTTCAAGATGCGTATGAGCAATGTGATAAAGATCATAGCTCTTTCACAGATATGCTTGAAGATGCTGAAAAGCCATTATATCTAGGTTCTAAACATTCAAAGTTATCGGGTTTAATGAGACTGTATAATGTCAAAGGGAATTATGGGTGGTCTGATAAAGGATTTTCAGCTTTGTTAGAAGCTCTTGCTGATATATTACCAAAAAATAATAATCTACCCAAGTCTATGTATGAGGCAAAAAAAACAATGAAAGTGTTGGGCTTAGATTATGATAAAATACATGCATGTCCAAATGATTGCATTCTTTACAGGAATAAGTTTGCAAATCTTATTGAATGCCCAATTTGTGGACAATCTAGGTGGAAAAGAAAAAATGATGGTTCCAAACAATTGAGAAAAGGGGTTCCTGGGAAGGTGTTATGGTATTTTCTAATTATTCCTAGGTTCAAAAGAATGTTTCATTCACCACAGACAGCTGAAAACTTGATTTGGCATGCAAATAAGAGAATTGAAGACGGCAATCTTCGCCACCCTGCAGATTCACCGGCATGGAAATTAATTGACAATAAGTGGCCTGAATTTTCCCAAGATCCTAGAAATCTTCGTTTAGCTCTCTCAAGTGATGGGGTTAATCCGTATAGCAATCAAAGCACCACTTATAGCTGTTGGCCCGTTACTTTGATAACATACAATCTCCCTCCATGGTTGTGTATGAAGAGAAAGTTTATGATGTTGTCTCTTTTGATATCTGGCCCCAAGCAGCCTGGAAATGATATAGATGTGTACCTACAACCTTTAATCGAGGATTTAAAAACCTTGTGGAATGTAGGTGTTGATGTGTATGATGCATATAAAAAAGAAATTTTCAATTTACGAGCTGTGTTGATGTGGACAATCAGTGACTTCCCAGCATATGGAAACCTATCTGGGTGTACCGTTAAGGGATATTATGCTTGTCCACTTTGTGGGATAGGCACTTGTGCACATTGGTTGCCGCATAGTCGGAAAATGTCTTATATGGGCCACCAACGGTTTCTACCACCTGGTCACTCATTTCAAAAACTAAAAAAAGCTTTCATTGGAAAGAAAGAGTGGGATTCTTCTCCTCAATATTTAAAAGGTCAGGAAATATTTAAAATGGTTGAGCATATTCAAACCAAGTTTGGGAAAAGAAAGATCAAAAAGCGAAAACGTGATGATGGTGGTGGTGAAGGTGAAGGTGATGAAGACATTTTTCTGAAATTGTATAAAAAGAAATCGATCTTCTTTGATTTAGAGTATTGGAAATATTTGTTAGTTCGTCATTTATTAGATGTGATGCACATTGAAAAAAATGTGTGTTAAAACATCTATGATACAATACTTCATCAAGCAGGCAAGACAAATGATGGGATTAATGCTAGAAAAGATCTTGATCACCTCAAGGTTAGGGAAAAACTAGTGCCTGACACAAATATCAATGTCCTACCTCCAGCACCATACACTTTGAGTAAAAAAGAGAAGAAAATGTTTTGTGAAACCTTGCAAGGTATCAAAGTTCCAAATGGGTACTCTTCCAACTTTCGTAATCTTGTTTCAATGGATGATTGTCGGCTTCAAGGACTCAAGTCTCATGATTGTCATACTTTGATGCAACAACTACTCCCTTTGGAAATTCGAAATTGTTTGCCAAAAAATATTAGAAATGCCATAATCAGGTTGTGTTTTTTTTTCAATTCATTGTGCTCTACGGTAATAAATCCTGATAGTCTTCACCTATTGCAAAAGGAACTTGTTATCACCCTGTGCTTACTTGAACAGTACTTCCTACCCAATTTCTTTGACATCATGATCCATTTGACTGTCCATCTAGTTGAACAAGTTAGGTTATGTGGGCCAATTTTTCTTCTTTGGATGTACCCTTTTGAGAGAGATATGAAAAGACTTAAAGGTTATGTTCGTAACCGCAACCACCCTGAAGGATGTATTGCTGAAAGTTATGTTGCTGAAGAAGCACTTGAATTTTGTGCTGATTACTTTGCAAATTGTGATTCCATTGGACTACCAACTGGTTGTCTTATTGATTTTACAATCGAAAGGCCATTAGGATATGCACACATAAAGGAAGTAGATGCCCATATGTTGAGGCAAGCACACCTTTGTGTTCTAATGAATACCCCTGAAATCCAATCATTAATAGGGTATGTTTGTGTCTAATTTTTTTTAATTTATAAGTTATTTGTTTATTAATATTTGTATAACATTTGGTGTCACTATAGGGAGCATATTCGATATTTGCAATTAAAATACCCCCGTCAGTCAAAGAAACCTTTGTGGTTGCAAGCTGAACATACTCGCACATTTTGTGATTGGGTTGAAAATAAGGTTTGTAGTGGTAAACACATGTTTATATAATTTTACTCATAAATTGTTCGTATTAAAGTAATTATTGTTCTTTTGTGATTTCAAACAATAGGTAGGAGAAAATAAGGCAAATAATGTGCCAATTGATGATACAATATGGTTGTTGACAAGTAAACTGCGACCAAGTGTGGTAACATATCCCAGCTACCAGATTAATGGTTCAAGTTTTACGACGAAGGATCGGGAGTTTCTTTAAGGAAGTTCAGGAGTGAGTTGGCAAATGAATTTATCATACCTAACAAGAATGACATGAAATCACTTAGGTCACCTCCAATTGAGTATCCAAGCATAAAAGATGGCGATTGGAAGTTGTTTGTAAATAAAGTTTTGTCAGCAGAATTTCAGGTGCGTTTAAAGTTGATTGTGTGTATATGATTAAGTATTTATTAAAATATTTTATCTTTGTGTAGGTAAAAGTCAACAAGCCAAAGAGAAGAGGGCGAAAAATACCTCAATCATCACTTGGGAAGCACGGGATACAGTGGCATGTTATATAGAGAAGTATGTATTTTTATTTTTACATTATTATTTATTATTTTCTGGAATCATAACTGATTTACAACCTGGCACAGAAATTGAAAACTGGAACATCCGAAAATGAAATTGATCGGAGTGATGCTTGGATAATGGCAAGAAAAGATAAGGATGGCAATCTACAACCTGCAGTGGCTGCGATAGAGATGAAAATAGTAAATGAACCATAACTCTTAATAGCTGATATATAAGCATGTTTAATTTCTTACTTGTATTTTTCTGTTTTTTTAGAGTGATCTTAAGAGCCAAGTTGAAGAAGGTTCTTTTCATTCTCAAGGCCCGAAAGATATTTTGACTGAGGCTATTCAGAAGCAACCTAATGGATCTAGAGTGCAAGGAATAGGTCAATTTATCACTCCATCCATGTACTTTCAAATTCCTGAATCTTCAGAGTTTGCAATGGAAAGGAAGAAGTATCAGGAGAGCTTTCAATTTATGACAGCGCAACTTGAGTATATGAATGCAAGGCTGAACGCCTACAGCAACACTGAAGTAGGTAGTTCTAACTTTCCCAAGGCAAAATCTTCAAGTGGCGCTTGCTTAGAGCTTGAACGTTCCCCGAGCATACTTGGAAAAAGAAAGGTTAATACATTTGGCGTCTTTTTTAATATCTTCATATATATGTATTATTAAATACTAATAATGAATTAATCCTACAGGTTCAGTTAGTTGTGGGTAAAACTTCACCAAAGTCTGTGAAGAGCAAAATATTGGAGGATCCTATTAAAGTTAGTGTGCCAAATGATGATCAAAAAGAACAAAACATTGAAGCAACTTCAAGAATAACTCCAAGGAAACCTAAATTGACTCCAAGAAGATCTCCGAGGTTAACTCCTGCAGTAAAGGAACCAAAAAATGAAGTAGTTGTGAAAAAACAAATTGCAAGAAAGCTGGTTCTTAAAAAGAACACGAGGGCAGCTGCACAAACAAGAAAACAAGATAAGAGTCCATACATGCAAATGTTTTTTATGCTTGTTAAGAGCTGTTTTCCGAATTTGATAAAGATTGATTATGACATACCAATTTTTGGTATTACTTGGAAGTCATACTTAGACAAAGCAATTTGCGAAGAAATCATGGATTTTAAGGAGGTCTCAAACTGTGCTATTAACATATGGATCAAGTATGTTTTCTTTTACCTCTTTCTTCATTTGTTCTAAATGTTTTATAAATATTTACTTTGTTTTTATGTTTATCTTGTCTTAGGCACTTATACGATGAGATGGATAAAACTGAAACTGCCAAACCAGTTCAGTTTGGAAATTTTGAGATGATACGTCCATCAAAGGTTGCTTTCAAAGAAGGACCTCAATACATTTCAAAACTGTTAGGTATGATAGAGTTGGGGCAAATCATATTGATCCCATACAACCCAAGGTAATAATTTTTAATTTTTTTAGTATTCAATTTCAAGTTATGTAATCCAGATTTTTATTACCCTTTCTTTCTTATTTAGCTTTCACTGGGTGCTTCTTGCAATTGACATAGTACGACGCACGATATATTATCTGGATCCTAAGGGGAATAATCCTACTGATGAGTTGATGCAAATTGTTAATCAGTTAAGTTATAGTTGTTTTCTCTTTATTTTAACATTGGGTTTATTGTTGCATTATTTATATGATATCCAATTATAATTTTTTGTAGGGGAATTAGAGTGTATCAATCTTTACATTCTAATAATAAGAGCGGTAGTGTGACTTGGGTATCTGTGAAGGTACAAAGTTATGATATATATATATATTTTTGTGATATGCAACAATGAGAATATTTAGAATATGTCAAAATGAACTAATATTGATATGATAATTCTTTTTTATAGTGTCCAATGCAGCCTGGAATTTTTGAATGCGGTTATTATGTGATGAAATACATGCAGCAAATTGTAACAAATGTGAACATTCTAAAAGACAATGTAAGTTAACAATAGTTAAGTTTTATCACTAGTCAATTAAGATATCTTACTGTTTAAAATTCTAACTTATAAATATTTTAAAGTTCAAGGGGATTAATGAGTACACTCTGGAAGATATAACGCAACTCCGTGATGATTGGGCAATATATGTTGCACATATAATCACACAGTATAATGAAGAGGTAATTACAAGGACATGTTTTACAGAGGTGATTATTACTTCCTATTTTTTCACTTTAATTCATGACATATTGGGAAATCTTCTATTCTTGCAGAATACAAATGACAAGGACAACATAGCTATTGTTCGTTGAGTTAATGAAGTAGTATGGTATTTCTCTTTTCTGTAAATTAATACATTCTTGTTTCTACTTTTAGCTTAGAATTTTTTCCCCAGATTTTTTACTTCAGTGAAAGCAATATGAATCATATCTTTTATTTCAGTTTTATGCCCTGATGGGTTTAATTTGGTGGGTTAATTTGTTTTATTTGTGAGTTTTGCTAGTGGGTAAGATTGCTTTGAGACTTGAAAGTTAAAACAATCATGATGTAAAATATTCTATTAACAGTGTCTCGATGTTCTCTATGTCAGACATGAACTTGGAGATAGTTTTTTACCTGATGAAGTTTTGCCATGTTCTGATTGATACTTGTTGAAACCTTTGGGGGATATGGCACCTGTCATCTGATGTGCTTTGAGGTGCAGCATGAATGCTATGGAAGCAGTATTTGATATATTGAGATCTAACATGTTTATCTCATCTATTTTTATGGCAATTACCTGGAATGTTACATTCTAGTACATTTTGAGCTTTGAACTTTTAGTTTCCAGGAATTCCATAATGAACAACTATCTTGTCATCTTGATTTGCTTCCTGCATTTGGAAACAGTATTAGATCATGTCATCTGATAAACTTCATCTGGTTCATGAGATCCTTTTATTTCAGTTTTATGTGTCCGTCTATATATATATATATGTGTGTGTGTGTGTGTGTGTGTGTGTGTGTTATTGATTTGTTTGTTTTGGTGATTATGTAGCGGTATGAAAGATACAACTTGTTATTATGGATGCCATTTGGTTTTTTATATGCATGCTCTTAGGTTGTTGGTATGGTTATTGTCAATAAGTGCTTTATGTGACAAAAATTAGATTAGGGTTATATTTTGTATTTTTATTTGGATGTATTTAATGTTTTTATTTATGAAGATATCGATTTTTTTTGGAAGTCCATCTAATTCTTAACATTTGGTTTATAATTTCAGATTTTGTGCCAGATATCATATTGTTGGGGGATTGTTGCAGGCTTCTCAACAAGTATCATGAATTTTGGTGGGGGCATGACATTTTGATGGGACTTTAAGAGTAGTTTTTGAAATATATATATGTTAATTTAAAGATTGTCTATGGAGTTTTTGTATTCATCATGTGATACTGTTGAATTGATTAATACGATTAATCTATTATATTGCGAATTTTATATAAATGTAATTTTTTAGTCTTTTATTTCATTGAGTTGGTATATATATATATATATATATTTTATGATTAATTTAATTACAAAAAATAAGAAATATAATTGTGAAATAATACGATTTTTAAAATTTAAAAGATATTGACGGATATTGATACTATAGTAACAATAATTACTGACACTAAAAATCAAATATATGCGATATACTGATACTGCAGTAACAAAATTTACTGACACTATAGTATCACTAAATACTGATGATATAGTGTCAATAATTTACTAACACTAAAATAGTGTGAGAGATTACTGATACCATAGTGTCAATAATTTTCTGATACTACAGTATTAACGTTTACTGACACTAAGAATCACTGACACTAGAAACTAGTGTCAGTGATTTCTGGCTGCGGCAACACTGACACATTTATATAGTGTCAGTAAAACCCTTTACTGACACTAATTTAGTATCAGTAAAAGCCTTTTTTCTTGTAGTGTACCAATCAATTTATCATGCCAACAATATTCATAGGTCTTGTTGAACTCAGGTCTTCTAGGTGTATGCATATTCGAGTCGGACTCACTTTCCGAGAACTCATGTCCAGATCCATGCGAAACCAGCCAAAGCTGAAATTTTTAGGACAATGCAAATCCAGGCTGGAGCCGGATCTGAATCGGAGTCTGAAAATATAAAATCGGAAGAAAATAAGTTTCAATGCGCGTGCTACAGTATACTACAGTTTGCGTGCGCGCACTGTGCGCTACAGTGCGCCCGCACTGTTTAGTGTGCGTTAAATGCCCACTGTTTAGTTTTTTTTTTAATTTCATTTAGTTTTCCTTCAGTTCTCTATCTAGAGAGTTGAAGGAAATATGGTGTTTTTACTCTAATTCCTTCCAATTTGCACTAAACACTTTCAAACACCCAAAATTTAATTTTTAATATCAAAATCAACATCAACACATATTATAAAACAAAATCATATTTTTCGAAATATCAAATATTTTTACAAAAAAAACATAAATTTATTGTAAATATGTACATGCGTGAATTTTGAATCCAAAACACAAATTAGATTAGAATCCCATAATGAAGTGACTTATGAAAAAATTTAGGTCACTCAAATGTGGTCAAGTGATTCTAAAATGGTAGCCATACCTCTAAGCTTTTATCTAGAGTTCCAAACTCTAATTTTAAGTTCATGTTTAACAGGAATATTTTTTGACGCAATCACAAGCATATTGTGTTTATACTTCCAAAGCATCTGTACATAAATTTATTAGCCTAATTTCAACTTCAAGCTATATTATTATGTATCATATACAAAAACTTAGCATATTAGAGAAGATTAAACTTACCTAGTAAGCTTGAACCAAAGATCTAATGTTCTCTTCCTTGTTGAAAATTATAGAGAACTTCCAAAGCTTCTCTAAACACTTCTTTAGGCGAATTTTTCTTATATTTTGCCTTAATGCTTGTTTGCTTAAAAACTTGCTTAAGCTTGCCTTTTATAGTGAAGCTTATGTAATTTTTAATTAATAAAAGTTTAAATCAACTTTTAGGTGAGCTTAATCCAATTTGTCCAAATATACATAATTAGGTGTGACTAATCACCTTTGTCTACCACTTTAATTTAATTCAGTTAAATCTAGACAAAATTTAACCAATTGATTAGTTCATTACCTACCACTTTGATTTAATCCAATTAAAATTAGACAAAATTTAACCAATTGATTAGTTCATTGTCTACCACTTTGATTTAATCCAATTAAATCAAGTCAACTACAAATATTATTATAAATTTTATAATTACCAAAATATCCTCCAATGGTAGAGATATTTATGAAATTACAACAAAATCATTGTGTGATTTTGGATTAATCCAATTAATCCAGTTGAATCAAAGTAAATAATTAATGTTATACAATAATATTTAATTATTTTAATTGATAATTATAATATCAAATATTATTTATTATCAAACATTATTAGCTACCCAAGTGTTCAACGAGTACACTTCATATTGTTGGACTCTCTAAGTCCAGATACATTCGTCATATAAGTCTAACTTATATGTACGTAATTCGGCCACCTCCGAATTCGCGAAGAACACGAACGACCTTTTTGAACTATACAAGTCGATGTCATCACATATGTTTAACAATCTCTCCGTAGTAGGCTATCCGAGTTGAGCTTAGGAAACATATATTACACTATCAAGTTTTCGAGGCGCACATATCATATTGTCGACATGTCCACGATTCTTTACAACTAATCAGAACATCATTTCTGATATAAGTAATCAACCCTGGGTGATCTGTTGGCTAAAGTCTTAAGAATCGTGACTAATCATATGGATACATTAACCCTTTATGGTATACATACGGGTCGACGGATCCTATCTTGATACGCACTTGAATAATGAGTGCATTGGTCCACACCCAACGAACATCTAACGGTTAGACCATGAAAGGTCTCTGACATATATGGCATCAAAGTGTGGAGGATCACACAGAAAATCAATGCTATCCTATAGTCAAATGATCACATATGCTACTCGACTCGAGGAGATTCATATTGACAGTGGTGTGTACTTTCAACTATTAGGAATCACCTATGAGTCATTCAATATTCGCTCCAACGAATACTCACATATCTATACGAGCTTCCCTTACTCATGGTACATCGTGTTAAACCATTGAAACTCCAATGCTAATATATGATAATACAACATATGCTAGTCTTCTAAGCTATAGAAATTCTACCATATTCCAAAACCAACGATTGAGAATATTTACTTTTAAAAATAATTTATAACAGTAATATTATCTCAATGTCGGATCATCCAGTGTCTTGTATTACTACATGAATATTTTAAGGTCGATATCATTCTCGGCATATTTATATATCAAACTTATATGTATTATGACATAAATCACCATTAACAGGGTTGAAATGAAGATATAATTATTTTATTAATAAATAATAAAATATAATATACAATACATCATTCGGATCGGTAACTCCAACACCAACAACAATAGCAAAGCCCAAGACTCAATCAGACTTTAAAACAGACAAGGCCTAACAAATTGAAGGTAACCGACACTCTTCTTGAACAACAATTTTACCACGCACGGATGTAAATCCAACGGTCACAAATTTCGAAAATAAAAATCTCTCCAAATCTGGACCGTTGGATCAAAATATAATGATCCAAATCATGTCGGAACGGGCTCCAATCATGTAAGATAAGAAAAATAATGTCAGTGATGCAATGATTATAATGGAGACCAACCCTACAAAGAAATATGCTTACAAGATAACATTCATATTCTTTTTCTTTTAATTAATTAATATTTGTTTCTCCTTTTTACAAACCGGCCATAACTAAGTGTCCACTTTCGGGTTGTATTTGGCCAAACGGAATCCAAACGGCTTACACTTTCGGAGCGCGTGTATATAGCTACTGCTCACTGGGAGTACGGGTTGACTGTTTTCTGACTCCTGAGTACTGAGAGTCGGTCGCGTAAATGCGCGGCGAAACAAAACAAAAACGAAACGAGGCGGTTCAACTTACGTTAATAAAGCAACCAGCCACGCGCCTTCCACCGAATTTAAGAAGGTTATTTTTACATACCTCCCTTTAGGTCTTATCTAATTCAGATCAATGTATTCATGTAAATCACTTACCTCCCCTATATTAGTATGAAGTTTCGTATAAAGACAGCATTATATGAAGGGAAATTAGTAAAGTAATATTTCAATATTTTAAATTTTGAAAGAACCAAATTTTAACTTTAGGGTTTTCAACCCAAATTTGAAGAGACGCCTCTTCTTCCTCTTTTGCTCTGTTCTTAGTAATAATTTTTTATTTAGTTCTCAAGTAAATTTGTAAAAAAATTTAAAGAAATTAGAATGAGTCAAATAGTGAGGCTTTCCAGTAGAAATTAAGCAACATTGTTGAAGGTGGAAACAGTTTGAAGAAAGCTATATCTAGTATTGAAGATGATGAAGAAGCCATTAGAGAGGAAACAAGATTTGATTTTTGAAAGCAGGGTGAAGTTTTGGCTTTCATGCTATTGAGATTGGAGTTGCTTTTGACTTTTGCTATAGTTAGTGAAATGAAATAATGAAGCGCAAAAGGTGTTTTATTATTATTATTATTATTTTTTTTTTTGTATATGTTTCATATTGAATTAAAAAGATAAATTAATATTTAAATTGTCTTTGTAATTAACGTTTGATTAGATTATTTGAATATAAATTGGATTCTTAATTTAGAGATAATGAATTAAATTTCTTTTCTTATTTATCTAATTAATTTAGATGCAAAAGGATGTGCCTTGGACCAGAATTAATAAGATTTGCAAAATAAAAATAGAAATGCAGAAGACAAAGTAGAAATAGAAATAAAATGAGTCAAGCTGGAGTGAAAAATAAGATATTATGTATTATACTTTGAAATTTCCTCTTATTGCTAATTGGCAGTAATATTTTTATTTTTAAAATATTATTCAATGTGAGATTTTTACAAGGGTGTTTTTTTCCATTTTGAAAGTCAACTAATGATCAAAGAAACAGTATAATTACACTTGGGGAGGTAAGTGATTAGACATGAATATATCCTATCAATATATAATTAGACTATACCTCAGGGGAGGTATGTAGAAATAACCCATTTAAGAACGTGCCAAGCAGAATCTTAGAATTTGCTGAGTGGCGGTAAATTATTGAAGGTGGCGTGACAATACGACGACGTACTTTGTTGACTTCAAGCTTTTCATTTGTCAAGTGCCGTGGGTTTTATTGGTCGGAGGAGAGATGCATGCGTTGTTTGGGTCCCCATTTTATGCATATTAAGTATATATTTTATGTATTAATTTTATATATATTTCAAATTTTGTCGGTATTATATTATAAATAAGTCAATTCATTTACTTAAACGTATTATTATGTCTTCTTAGTTTTAATAATAATATTTCAAATTCATTGTGCAATAGTTAATAATTAGAATCTGCATTCTGAAACACAATAAATAATAAAAAATTCATGGTATGAAAAAATTTATATAAATAATTCAAAATAAATACAATAACAATATACCTGAAATCCAAAAAAATTGGCTAGGTTTTGTGGGCGACTACTATTTAGGTTTCTTTTTTAATAGAAGATTATTGTAGGACACAGAACTTGACGACGCTGTTCTAGGCTCGCGGCCTAGTTGGGAGTACGAAATAACATGGAGTCGCCACCCAGTGTGAACCGGGACAAAGATTTAAGGCCGCACTCACCCCTCGCAAGGGAAGACCTCAAACTGTTGGGTTCGGAATGGTCCCTTACTTATGTCACTTGTGTGATATGATTTGTGCAATTAATCAACCGAGTCTACTCAATAATCATGCTCAAGGGTACTTAGATCTAACATGCTTTCATCCAAATAACTCCACGCAATATAACACAACGAGCATATTGAACCATTAAACCAAAGTAAACAAATAACTAATTAAACATAAACATAAACTAAACGAAACATCATGCATAAAAATGAAGAAACAACATGCCTAAATAACACAATCATGCTTTGAAAATTAAATAACAAGACTAAATTAAATCATGCTTAAAATAATAAATAAACGGCCTAGAACTATGACATGCTCAAATACAAATTTGGATGAGACGAGATACGTGCATCTTAAGTGGTCGTGGCGTTGTATCCCGAGTGCAGACCGCAATACCGTCCATTCAGAATCGGCTACGGAATTTACTTCCGGGATTCCATCCGATATACCACAAAAGGGAACACACATCCCGCTCATCCAACAATCACATCATGCCTCAAACGACTCTCATGAAATAATATTTTAAAATAAATAAAATAAAACGAAAGAAGATAAGTAAGAAGGTGCCCTCAGGTCTAACCTCTTTTGTCGTCTCACGAAAGCGTTTACACACGGCCGTCAGAATGGTTTTTGCTCCGCAACTTTTCTGGTCACTAATCCAACATTTTTCCTCGCTGCGTTTCGCTGTTCGGGCTACTGTTTTGACTCCGTTTTGCTGCTGTTTTGAGGGTATCTTCTGCTCACTGTTTGGTTAGTTCGATGACTGTTTCGCGAGGTTTAAATGAGCTGTTTTGGCAGGTGCAAACTCGGGTGTAATGCGGCAGTTTGGGACTGATTTTGATGATTTTAGAAAGGAAATAGGGGCTGTATCATGAAGGCAGTTTAGGGGTGATGAGTTTATGCGTTGGTGGCAGTGTGTGAGGGCTTATGGTGCGTGAGCTGAGGCTAATGTGTGTGGGGGCTAGGTGGCTGCTGTTTGAATAAGTTTTAGTCGTGGGGTGACTTTGTGGCTATGTGTCGGTCAGAGGGGATGGATTTTAGTGTGGTTTGTTTGTTTATGCTTTGTTGTCGTAAGGTGCGTGAATGGGAAGCAATTTGTTGTCGTAAGGGGCTGCAATTTGCTGAGTGGGGTACGTCAGGGGCTGCATGCGTTAATGGCTGAGTGGGGTATAGGTTTGTTGTCAATTGGGTTGGGTTCCTTGGCAGGTCTGGCTTATTTGTGTGAAGAGCAGTGTATGGCGTGAATGGAGGCTTGAAGGCTGTTTGGTTTTGTGAGCAGGTGGCGTGAAGGTGTAGGCAATTTAGGTGTAGGCAATTTAGGCAATAGGGCTTGTGACATGATTTGTGGCAGTGAGGCTTGTGGAGCAGGTGGCGTGAAGGTGGGTGTGTTGAGCGTAATTGGTTTTTTGAGAGTGAGGTTGGCTGGGAGAGAAGGCGTGATGAAGGGCTGATGAGTGGAGAGGCGTTAGGTCGGTTGGCTTGAAGGGGCAGATGTGGGTGGCGTTAATTGAAGGAGCAAGGGCAGGCTGAAGGGCGTGTGGGCGAGAAGCAAGGGCAGGTGGCGATATGGGTGAATGGGGTAGATTGGAGTGATGGCAGGTGCTAAGGACAATGGCGTGGAGGAGTTGAGAGAGCTGAGCGTGGGGGCAGGAGAGAGATGAAGAAAAAAGTATTTTTAGGGTTTCGGTTAGTGTCTTTGCCGTGAGAATGAGCCAGCCAGTCAGGGTTTAGAAAGATGGGTGAATGGTTCTTTTTATAGGCCAAGGGAGGGGGTTTTACCTTGTTTGGGTAGGAGAAGGATTTGTGTGTTAATTGAGGATATCTTTTAATTAAAATGAGATAGGGAAAATCTTTTAATTAAGGGAGGTGATTTGATTTATTCTTTTTAGTTAAGGATATGATTTATTTAATTTAGGAAGGTGATTTAATTTAATTTAGGAATGTGTTTTATTTAAATTAGGAATTTAATTTAATTTAATTTCAAGTTCAATTTAATTGGTGAATGTGATTTAATTTAATTTAAGTTTAATTTTAATTGGTTTTAATTATTTAATTTGTGAGATGTGTTTTAAATATTTTAATTATTTAATTTGTGAGATGTGTTTTAATGGGTTTGGTGTGTTTTAAAACAGAGGTCCAACAAGCGAACCCGAAGCGAAACAAGCGAGTTAAATCTGACAAAATACTAATTTCCAACTTTACCCTTCCAACGTCCGTTTCTCGCGGCTTTCACAATTAAAGAGGTAGTGTCTCCATACGAGACTCATCATCGGGCTGATATGCAAAAATGCAATGCCTACAGTCGCCCCCACTTTGATGGGACTTGTGCAGTGTGTGACAATGACAATCCTATCAAAGTACGTGCAATGCATTTTCACTTACCTGGCTCGCCAGCTGCCACTTGACGTGCCTGCTGCTTTGAACTGAGTTGATATGGTGGCGAGGCGCTTCGACCCCTGAGGTTCATCCCTGCAAGATGCTTCGATCTCTAGGAATCACTACCGAACTGAACTGATTATGATGGCGAGACGCTTTGACCCTTGGGCTTTGTTCCCGAACCATTTGTGGGATTTGTTCCGAACTGTGTAGAGAGTGGGCTTTGTTCTCTGGGCTTTGTTCCAGTTGTGTTGAATGTGATGGTTCGCCATTCCTGGCATGCTAAACCCCGTACCTAGGGTGTCGCGGTGACGCCTCCATACCTAGAGTGCCATAAATGTCTGAGTGCTAACCCCGTACCTAGGTTATCGCAGTGACGTCTCCGTACCTAGAGAGCCACAAATATCTGAATAGTCCACATGTCGTACATGGCGTGCTAACCCCGTACCTAGGGCGTCGCTGTGGTCTGAATGCTAACCCCGTACCTAGGGTGTCGCGGTGACGCCTCCATACCTAAAGTGCCACAAATGTCTGAGTGCTAACCCCGTACCTAGGGTGTCGCAGTGACGTCTCCGTACCTAGAGAGCCACAAAATGTCTGAGTGCTAACCCCGTACCTAGGGTGTCGCGGTGACGCCTCCTTACCTATAGAGCCACAAATGTCTGATGCTAACCCCGTACCTAGGGTGTCGCAGTAATCTGAACGCTAATCCCGTACCTAGGATGTCGCGGTGACGTCTCCGTACCTAGAGAGCCACAAATGTCTGATGCTAACCCCGTACCTAGGGTGTCGCAGTAATCTGAATGCTAACCCCGTACCTAGGGTGTCGCGGTGACGCCTCTGTACCTAGAGTGTCACAAATGTCTGAATGCTAACCCCGTACCTAGGGTGTCGTGGCCGTGATATCTCCATACCCGGAGTGCCGTACCTGGCAAAACTGATCTGATATCTCCATACCCGGAGTGTCGTACCTGGCTGAACTGATATCTCCATACGCGGAGTGTCGTACCTGGCCGATCTGATATCTCCATACCCAGAGTGCCGTACCTGGCTGATCTGATACTGATGTCTCCATACACGGAGTGCCGTACCTGGTCGATCTGATATCTCCATACCCGGAGTGCCATACCTGGGTGATCTGATACTGATGTCTCCATACCCGAGTGCCGTACCGGGCTGATCTGATACTGATGTCTCCATACCCGGAGTGCCATACCTGGAAAAACTGATGCTGATAATGATGTGGGCCTCGCCCCCAGAGTGCCATACCCAGCGTGCCATTCTCGGCGTGTCCATTCTCGAGCTGTCCATTCCCGGACTATATCTCCATTCTCGGAGTGCCATTCCCGGCGTGCCATTCTCGACGTGCTCATTCTCAAGCTTTCCATTCCCGGACTATATCTCCATTCTCGGAGTGCCATTCCCGGCGTGCCATTCTCGGCGTGTCCATTCCCGGACTATATCTCCATTCTCGGAGTGCCATTCCCTGCGTGCCATTCTCGGCGTGTCCATTCCCGGACTAAATTGATCTGATGTAATGTGGGCCTCGCCCCCAGAATGCCATACCCGGTAATGCTGATCTGATGTAATGTGGGCCTCACCCCCAGAATGCCATACCTGGCAGAACTGATCTGATGTAATGTGGGCCTCGCCCCCAGAATTCTATACCCGGCAGAAACTGATCTGATGTAATGTGGGCCTCGCCCCCAGAATGTCATACCCGGCAATGCTGATACTGATGTAATGTGGGCCTCGCCCCCAGAATGCCATACCCGGCAAGACTGATACTGATGTAATGTGGGCCTCGCCCCCAGAATGCTATACCCGACAAGACTGATATTGATAAAGATGTGGGCCTCGCCCTCAGAGTGCCATACCCGGCAAGACTGATACTGATGCTAATACGGGCCTTGCCCCAAACTGATGTTGATGTGGGTCTCGCCCTAAACTGATGCTAATGTGGGCCTCGGTCCTGGGATTCATTCCAAATTCTGACGACATAGGCCTCGGCCCTGGGATTCATTCCAAATTCTGAAGAGGTGGGCCTCGGCCCTGGGATTCATTCCAAATTCTGAAGATGTGGGCCTCGGCCCTGGGATTCATTCCAAATTCTGATAAGATGGGCCTCAGCCCTGGGATTCATTCTCGAATCTGCTGATAGTATGGGCTTCGCCCCCTGAGATTCATTCCCGGACTCTTCTGATATGGGCCTCGACCCTAGGACTCATATTGGTATGGGCCTCGCCTCCAAACTGATACTGATATGGGCCTCGCCCCCATAATGACTCTAATGTGGGCCCCGCCCCATGCTGATACTGATATGGGCCTCGCCCCAAATGAATACTGATGTGGGCCTCGCCCCCATGCTCATACTGATATGGGCCTCGCCCCAAACTGATACTGATGTAGGCCTCATCCTTGGGACTCATCCCCAAACTACTACTTGTATGTTGCTGATTCTGGTTGGCTTGTCTTTACCGCTTTCCCTTTTCTCTTTTCCTTTTTGAAACCTATGAATAAAAATAAGACAAAGATTGCATGTATATGACGTGTATGCATGTATGCATGAATGTGTTTCATATTCCGACGGGTTAGGTCTTCCTTGTGCTCCTCGGTTATTGCTCGGTCTTCTCTCTGGTCTCATGACTCAATATCTTGTTATGTCCCTGATTCATGACGTGGTAGACTGGTCGCCCCCAGTGTTGGTTTAGCTTTCTGCTTTCCGTTGTTTGTACTTGGTCAAGATGAACCACATGGTGGGGCCTTTTATATCATCATACTATGCTACGAAATAGTCTCAATAGTTATACATATCATTTTCCTCAAAGAATGCCTAGTAATGAAACCAGAGAACCTTCAAAACACCCAATGTAACTTAAATCCAAGTCTTTGGATAAATGATCTAAACTAGACTCAAAGTGTGTGTGTGCAAAGGTTCTTTCACAGCTTAATCCTCAGGTAAGCTAACTCGATGATTTCGTTTCAAAAATTGGGATCGATAGGTCAAACCAACCTAGATGTCTCAGTTAGGCTCTGCAATTGCTTTTTCATGCTCAATGTGATATGGTTTTATTTCTCTTTTGTCTCTTTTTTTTTTCTTTTTTCATTTTGAACTTCTTTTTTTTTCTTTTTTTTTCTTTTTTTTTTTTTTCAACACACCTACCCTTTAAGGTAGCATTTCTCCTCATGGTGGTCCTAATACTCGCCCATGGGTAGCTTCACGCTTATCGGTTATAGGTGGTTCAATTCTTTTCTTTAGAGACTTTTCTTTCATTTTCAACCATACCACACATCATAACATAAACAAATCAAGATAGACATCTAAGCAAACGGTCATTCACCGACCCACAATTTCTTCGACTAGTCACTTTGCTAACTACTCAGGTTTTCACTGCTAAGAACCATAATCAAGTGCTTACGAGTCTAACATAGATCAATTAATCAAAGCATCAGATAAAAGCACGTCAAGGGTTTATCGTTTCTATAGTTTCACTCTAAAGCAATCAATTTCATCATCGGACTTATGTCTAACTATTAAGGACTAAACAACCCTTTTTTTTTTCTTTTTCTTTTTCTCTTTTTTTTTTTTTTTTTTTTTTTTTTTTTCTTTTCTCCCTCCTCTTTTTTTTTTCTTTGTTTTGAAGGCCCCCCAATGGTCTTTCAATCCTTATCGTAAGGTTTTCTGTTTCTCAATTTCATTTTCCCCGCAATCCATGTTTGATAATCTCCTCTTGACAAACCTTTTTTTCTTCTCTAACCCAACGGATATCTATGATAGCTTTTAAGACACGGGGTTAACATGATGCGTGTATGCATGAGATGCGTGAGATACGTGCAATGTATGTAATATATAAGCCCATTTAAGAATTTTTACACTAGTTGGCCCATTATCCTTTTAAAGTATTCAATCATACTATTGCGTAGTGCAAACTTGTCCCAGTTGAAAAGGCCCAACAGGTTTACACTTTGCGATAACATGGCTAAAAAACTTCAAATGATAAGAGGCCCAAACAAAAAATGGCCCACCGACATTTTAGAAGCTTCTGGCCCAACTGTCAAAGGACACGAACTCGACCCAGTTTAAATGGCCCAACAAGTTCACATCTTTTGACAAAAGGTCCAACTGGATCCAAATGATGACGGTCCAAAACATCAACATAAAAAAAATAATTTCTACTAGTTCTACAACTAAGGTTCACATGTGGGTTTACGGGAGTGCGGACAAAGGCTCTCGCTGACAATGCCTTTAACTAAACCCCTTCAACCCACTATAGACACGGTTAACTAAAGCACAAATCATAAACATCACAAGACATGATTTCGGGGCCGATTCTCTCATCCCCAGTGGAGTCGCCAGACTGTAGGACACAGAACTTGACGACGCTGTTCTAGGTTCGCGGCCTAGTTGGGAGTACGAAATAACATGGAGTCGCCACCCAGTGTGAACCGG
The DNA here is from genome assembly GCA_019454045.1 of Zanthoxylum bungeanum. Classification (NCBI taxonomy): domain Eukaryota; kingdom Viridiplantae; phylum Streptophyta; class Magnoliopsida; order Sapindales; family Rutaceae; genus Zanthoxylum; species Zanthoxylum bungeanum. The sequence continues at coordinate 569 of SKCR01004847.1, read as the reverse complement.
GACAAAGATTTAAGGCCGCACTCACCCCTCGCAAGCAAAAACCTCAAACCGTTGGGTTCAGAATGGTCCCTTACTTATGTCACTTGTGATGATATGATTTGTGCAATTAATCAACCGAGTCTACTCAATAATCATGCTCAAGGGTACTTAGATCTAACATGCTTTCATCCAAATAACTCCACGCAATATAACACAACGAGCATATTGAACCATTAAACCAAAGTAAACAAATAACTAATTAAACATAATCATAAACTAAACGAAACATCATGCATAAAGAATGAAGAAACAACAAGCCTAAATAACACAATCATGCTTTGAAAATTAAATAACAAGACTAAATTAAATCATGCTTAAAATAATAAATAACGGCCTAAACTATGACATGCTCAAATACAAATTTGGATGAGACGAGATACGTGCATCTTAAGTGGTACGTGGCGTTGTATCCCGAGTGCAGACCGCAATACCGTCCATTCGGAATCGGCTACGGAATTTACTTCCGGGTTTCCATCCGATATACCACAAAAGGGAACACACATCCCGCTCATCCAACAATCACATCAAGC